>SCDT01000405.1:0-52231 GCA_004143765.1 Drosophila melanica
CACCCCCCCCCCCTCTTCTTTTGTCCCCCCCCCCCCCCCCCCCCCCCCCAATTCCAACCCCCCCCCTGACAGGTTCACCTGTTGTGCGTGTTATTGCGCCTTCCGCATTTGCCTCTGACATTTCATTTTTTATGAAACATCTTATTTTTCTAATTTGCAACAGCAGGTGTCGCCATTTTGTGCCATTTTGTTTATAACACGGTCTCTGGCATTGGCAATATCAGAGGCCAAAAGGAACTCACTCTCGGCTCTGGGCTCCCCCCCTTACAATTTCAATGCTCTGGCAATTTTCATGCTGTTTAATAACGCGCTTCCATCTTGTTGTTGTTTTCTTGTCATCGTTGTTGTTGTTGTTGTTGTTGGGTGTAAATTCAGTTTACTGTAAAATTTAATAGAAAGGAAATTTTTCGCACAACTGGCGCATGCGACTTTATATGGCAACACATATAGAAGTGGGTGTGCGTGTGTGTGTGTGTGTGTGTGTGCTTGCCTGCAAATTGGCGTCCTTTGTTTATAGTGTTTCACATGTTTGCATATAAAGTGAAAATTCTTGTTAAGCGTGCTGTAAAAATGCGTTTAATAAGCTGAACGCACAATCAGACCGCCTTGTTGCAGCTTTTCAGATTACCAACAAGTCGAGCTAACCCACATACTACATCTAGAAAATTTGGTTCTTGGCATCTTTATTAATTCATAAAACGGCGTCGACAGGTGTCGTCCACGATTTGCTATATGTTACGTTTATGGCCCGGATATTCGTATGCAGCAGCTTGGTTTTTTTAAAACCAAACAAAATTGAATATTCTTTTTGTTGTTGTTAGCAAGTGTTAGGGTGGGAGGGGAGGGGGTAGAGCAGCCCAAGGAGCTGAACGGAAACTGAAACAAAAACAATGCACGGAAAGATGCTCGCAGTGGGTCTCATACCAACAATAATTCGTTATCTCTGGGGCGTATCAAAATCACGCTTGATTAACTTTTTCAAGTCATTTAACAAATAAGCAATAAAATCCGTACATTCCGCTTTTGGCCAACCCGAGTCCCGGCAGCCGTTTATGCGCCTTTAGCCAATTGCCGTTACGATTTTAGCCAATTGCGATTTGCCTGCGAGTATGTTTTTTAATTTGCCGCCCCCCTCGCATTGATGTCCTTATGCACACCAAATGGCCAATAAAATCCTTACAGCCATTCAAAATAAGTATCCATATAAACAATATTAAATATTAACTGGCTACAGTTTCATAAGTATTCCAAGAGGCGTCTTTGCTAAATCTCTAGAAATTAATTTTTGCAAAAGAAATACACAAATAATCAAATTGATAAAAAAGTCGATTTTTAGCTACAAAAAATAGCTGTTATAAATAAACTATTTAAATACAAATAATATTTTAATATTTTTTATAGTTCTTATCACCTGATATTGGATGAAAAAGAGTTAAAATTGTTAACTATTTATCACGTCAATAATTATTTTATTTTTTTTTTATTTTTTAATTTCCTTTAACTATATATCCGAAGTTATGCGATTCGTCGTTACATTAAATATTGAATCAAATATTAAATATGGAAATATTCATCAACAATGTTTTTCAAATTGTAAATATATTTCCAATTACATTTTCAACATTATTGTGTTTTAACAGATTTAACATTAAGACATGCTCAGTGTAGGTATAAATATAAGCTTGTATTTATTGCTGATGAAAATCGCGTGATAAAATAATTTATAATTTGCTCAAAATCGGTATTTTCGTCGATTAATTTATTTGTGCTATTAAAAAAACAAATCAAGCTAAAACTTTTTACAAATTTTTAAAAATTCGTATTATCTGTATTCTGTATTATTCAATCTCTAATATCTCAACATTCATTAGATCAAAAATACAATTCGCACTCAAATTACAAACAATTTTTTTACAGTTAAAATCAGTTAAATTAGCCATTGTTGTTCTTAAAGTAATAAAAATGTTATTTTATTGTATTAAATAATTAAAGAAAAATATATTTTAAAAATTTCTCAAAAAAAAAAAAGAAAAATACAAGTGTACTGTTTAACTATTTATACATAAGTGATTCTTTTTTAAATAAAAAAATTTGTCCCTTGTTTTGCAACTTTTGCAATTGATTGAAGAGCTTACTTATTTATTTTTTTTGCGCTTGTCAACCTCGTTGCAGCTGTCAGTCAACCTGTCTGTCTGTCTGGCAGTCTGTGCTGTCATTTTCAATTACGCAGCAGACAATTTGCGGAGAAGCTGAAGATGAAGATGAAGATAAAGATGAAGGTGAAGATGATGTGTGCAGGTGTTGATTGAAGCGCAAATCGAATTTACGGCCATAAACGCTCTGTTTTCCCAAGTTGCGCGCAAAAGTATGCAAAGTAAATTGGTGTCTGCGTGTGTGTGTGTGTGTTTGTGAGCTTATCATATATATATTTTTTTTGATTTGACGTGGAGTTAGACTAGCAGCCATATAAATGTTGTCCGATTAGCGTGTGGCGGCAATTGATTTTCACATTTGATTGAGTGTCTTAAGCTGTGCCTCATCTCACACAGCTGTGTGCGTGTGTGTGTGTGTGTGTGTGTGTGTGCGTGTCAGTCAGCTTGAAGCTGTTTATCAATGATTGCTCTTTGATGTTTTAGGCTGTTATTATGTGCCATAAATTGCTTGGATTTTTGACAATGCAATTTTGGCTTAAAGCCGTTCAATCGATGACATTTATTAGCCTGACTTGGTAACATGTGCTAACTTGGGCCAAGTATATTTGTTCTACACACAGCACAGTCGTGCGCATAAAATTAGGGCTAATCGCAAGCATGCTTGCTTAATATTTAATTTGCCCAAATGCACACACACACACACACTTGGGTGTGTATTTGCAAATGCAGATTGGTGTGCACAGTATTTGACTGCAAGCAGCTGGCTGTTGCCAGGGGTTTATATGGCCGGGTTAACGGAGCAGTTGGAGCCAAACGCTAAGATGTTGTCGTTGCCACCAAAATTCAAAGCTGTGTGTGCGTGTGTGTGTGCCTGTGGCTAGGAGCAGTTGAGCACAATCAAATTTAATCTCGCTTTCAAATGTCAAATCGGAAACTGGTTGATTACACATTGAAAGGGAGGCAAAACAAACTGTGGCTTTTATTTATTTAATGACTTGGCTGTTGCTTACCTTGGGCAAATCTGGCTTACAAATTCATTTGCTACATTGATTAATTAATGCTAATTTACGAAAATTCCATTTGGCCATTAGCCACAACCAGACACACACAGACACAGCACAAAGGTCCCAGGACCTGGATCTGCCAACGTCAGACGCCGTTTCCTGCCATGCTATGTGCGTGTGTGTGTTTGTGTGTGTGTGTTTAATTTACTGCTTTGGCAGCAACACAGACACATATACATATGCACTCTGGTTGTGCAACAGCTCTCTTTGCCACAAATTTATGTCTCCAACTCGGATGCGTCTATTGTTTCTGTATAACTCAATTTGGGTCTATTGACCGCTAAACTAATCAGGATTACGACGCAACAAACAAACAATTTTAATTTCAATCTGTTTAATGCTAAATCATTTTTGCAGAAGAAAACCATTTGTTGACAAACATAAATATGTGTAATTGCGTTTGTTGGGAGTGCTCGATTATGATATATTCTATATCATATATATAAATTGAAAAAAACCAAAAATAAACAGCTTTAAAATTTAGGAACATTTAAATAAACCTTACACATATTTAAATATTTATCAAAATTTAAAAAAACTTTTTAGATTTAATCGAAAAACGAATTTAAAAAAAATAAATAAAAATGTTTTTACAATCTTTTAGAAAAAACAGGAAGATATATAGATTTAATCGCTCTAGCTAGCGCCCCGTTTGAGTAGACAAAAAAATTTGTTGAACTTTTCAGGCGCGGTTGTATAAGACCATATATATGTATATATTCCACCTCCAAGTCTATAGCTACAAAATCTGCATACAAGTTTTCTTTATTCATAAACATTAAAAATAAATTTTTGGCCAATTTTACAGTTTGTCTTACTCAAATGTTTTAGAGAATCTGATTAACTATCTCCCTTTTAAAAGCCCTTCATTCGGTTAAAACTGGTCATTTGAATTTTGACACATTTTTTATTATCTTAATTTGTCTGTGGTGTGCTACATTCATCTTGGGCGAAATTTGTACGTTTCGACACACCGGATCCGAGATTAACATACATACAAAAAAAAAAAAAATTACTAAAGTGTGTATAAAGAGAGATTACATATATTATAAGGAATTGCTGGCTCAAGATTGCGAGCAGGCCATTTGGTACAGGAACTGAATTACGGTGCGTGTGGGCCGACCAGTCATGCAATCCCTTAACAGATAGGGCCGCACATTTGTTCTGGTCAGCATTCCGGTGCCGCGTATATCGAGATGTGCCCAGTCCAGGCAGGGCACCAGCGAGTGCAGAACGGCGGCCGCCAGGCACGACGAGGCCGGACCACGGCCGCAGTTGCTCATGTCGTATGTCGAGTTCCTCATGATGATCTCGCGGAAGTAGCGGAAGAGCGGCATGCGCCAGATGCGATCACCGGTTACGCCGCCCGCCTTGCGGAACTGTTTGGCCACAAAGCTTGAGTTGGTCCACAGACCGGTGGCACAGCCGCCCAATCCCCTATTGACGCCTTGGGCCACCGTACCAATGCTGATGATCAGCTTTGGCTTGTAGTTGGCCTGCGCGTAGAGCAGCGGATCCGCCAACAAAACCACTGGCGCCTTGTCCACGTTCTTAATGCCCATCGTGACGCCGTTCAGCAGTGTCACCACATCGCCGCACTTGACCGCCATGCCGGATGGCATGTGCTCGCACAGAGGCATCACCGCCGATATGTTCATCGGCAGCGAGAGGGCGGCTGCGGCGCGCAGAACGCCTACACAGACGGCGGCGCCGGCCATCGAGCCGCGATACTCGTCCATGCCAGTTTTTTTCTTCAGACAGAGACCGCCGCTGTGGAAGGTGAGGCCCTGGCCGAGCAGCAGGGTGGGCTTGTCTTCGGGCGATGTGCCGCAGTAGGTGCACTCGAGCAGGAGCGGCGGCTCGCAGGAGCCCTTGGCGATCATCAGGAACGAGTTGAGGCTCATGTCCTCGATCCAGTCCATGGAGCGCACCTCAACGGCGACACCGCACGGGCACAGCGCATCGACAGTGGCCTGCGCAAATATGGATGGGGTCATTTGGTTGGCGGGCGTATCGGATAGACGACGCGCCAAATTTTGCGATTCGGCCTTGAAGAGGCCACGGACCCAGGCCTCGTGATCACCCTTACCATGCATGTGGAGCTTGGGGGTGGGCAGGCGGTTCTTCTTTCGCTGATTGGCATTGTAGCGCCAAACGGCCAATGCCGCTCCCTCTGCCGCCTGCTCTGGGAAGTCCATTCCATCGACGTGAATTTCGCGCATGCGATGTAACTGCAACGCACGTGCACCAGCTCCGGCCGCAACACGAGTATTCTCCATACCCTCGTCCAGCTCCTCGGCCTCGTTGTAGCCAGCGCCGGCCGGTCCCATGCCGACAACGGCCACCGTCGTGAACTCCCCATCCAGGCCGTTGAACAGCAGACCTTTGCCGGGCCGCCCATCCATGCCGCGCTCGCGGATCAGGCTCATTATCTTGCCGCCGGCGGCATCGTCCAGCAGCACGCCGGCCTCCGATGTTTTGATGGGCTTGTCGCCATCCTTCTGGTAGACGCCAATGACCACGCCCTTCGGCTTGTCGCACTTGGTGGCAAAGCGACGCATATGCAACGATCCGCGCAGTTTCTGCCCATGGTTGAGCAGGCGACCAACCGATTTAATTACACGGAATTCACGACAGGCTGGCATATTTCCAGTTTCTGTTTCTGTTTCCAAATTACTTTCTATTTACGCGACAAAATTTACAAGTTACTTTTTTTTTAATTTTGGTTTACGGAAGATTTTGATATTTTTATAATTTAAGGAAAATTTTTCAAAAAAATTAATCTAGTTTTTTTTAGAGAGCTCAATCTGTGCTCAGTTAGGCAAGCAACGCTAAAATGAATCTTTCTCGGCCACACAAATCGTACGGCTCCGATCCCCGAAACGTCAAAATCAACGCCTACTCGGCGCCTCCAAAAATGTTTGTGCTTTAAAACAATAATTTATTCTACAGCAAGTAAAACTCAACTACGTCCGGTTTTAGCCGCTTGGTGCGCTTTAAGCCGCTTAGGCTAAATTAAAAAAAGAACAAAAAAAATGTCACATTATGTGCTTGAAAAAAAAACGTAATTTTTAATATCATATGAATTTTAATTAGTTCCAGGAATGCGCCGGAAAGCCGCTGGCCAAGTGCACAAGCACAACAACAACAACAGCAACAACAATAGGTGCACATAATTAATTTTCCGAGCCAGTGAATCAAGCATAATTGGACTTAATTTTTTGGTGCGAAAAAATGCGCTTGCTGCGAGAAAAGCTCAAACGTGAAGCGGCTCAGAAATCGCGCAAAAAGCACTCAAATTTGTGCCCATATAACTAAAATGCAATGACACCAGCTGAAAGACGGAATTATACAAGAAAGCACGTAAAGAGCAAAACAATTGCATGGCTGAGAGAATAAAGAGAGAAGAGAATTATTAAAGTCGAGTTTTAAGCTTAAGAGTGCATTAAAATAAATAAATATAAAAAAATATTGTTTTCTATTTAATCAAATGGAAACTTGTTAAATACAATGTTAGTGAAACAAATTAGTGCTAAGAAGTGAATAAATTTTAGTCAATGCATTTTTTTTATAATTATTTGGAAGTGAGTCTAACATGGGGTAAAATAAGAAGAAATCTTGCAGATGAATTTCTGTTCTGTGCTGGATTAATAAATTTATAAAAAGATATATAAATCACATATTTTATGTAAGAATTGTGATTATTTCAAAAAATATAATATTTTAAAAATTATAAAAAAAATAATGAATTAATTGAATATAATAAAATAGTAAAACGATCAATTTTATATATCAGCTAAAACGATCATTTTCCATATATTTACCGTCATCACATTCAACAGCATATTGTTATTATTAGTATAACATTATTTTGATCTGTAGCTTAATTGACTATTGATGCAGTTGTTGTTGTACTCCCCCACATTCTAAGACGGCAATAAATCTGTTTGGCATTTAAGAATCACCTGAAGCAAATGCCATTGGGCCATGTTTGATAAATTGTGTTAAATTCGCAATTAAAATTTCGGTATTTATATATATATATAAATCTGTAGTTTTAATTATGCTTATCTGCCTGCACATGCACAAATAATTGCGATTTGTTGTTTGTCAAGGCAGCCAGGAATTGCCAGGCTGCAAAAGGAATTCAATTCAATTTTCGTGCAACAAAGTGCGGACTTATCCTAAGCAAAATGTTTGAATTTGAATATGCGACTGCCAACTGGCAACTGCCACAAGCATAAAAGTGTTCAAATGGAAATACGAATACGAATTTGTAACTTGGTGTTTGTCTTGTCCAATATGTGTGGGCGGGCGGAGGAGTAGCTGGAATCGGATGTGTCCATGGTCAACTGGATATGGGGAGATAGGGTGTGTGCAAATTAACCCAATAATCCTAGTGCAGCAGCTGAGAGATGGCCGAAAGCAAATTTTGAAATTTTGTTATTTCTCACCTTTGCGCTTGACCTGCTCGCTTGATAACACACAGACACACACAGGGCCAAGACAGACAGCAAGCAACAGCCGGAGAAGCAGCATAAACTATATCCAACTGAGTTGCCCTGCAGCTAAGCACACACACACACACACACACACACAGAGACAGAGAGAAATGCAAACAGAAACTGAGAGAGAGAGGACAGAAATTTCAGGCTTGGTTAGAATAGTTGTGGCTTAGCTTCTGGTCCGGCTGTTTGGCAACGTACGACAATCATAAATGTCGCCTTGTTGGATGATAAAATATTTGCCCAAGTTGAATAGTTCAAAGTATTTCATTTTAAATTAACATTTGTCTTTGCGCATTCAGTTGGAATTATGCAATGTGGTCGGCGATAAGCTCATTGCAAGCGATTTCCGTTTTTGGGCTATCAAAATTAAAATGGCACAAGATTTACACTTATTAAACGTATATCGACTTTCATTTTGCACAGTTAGCCGGCAATTTGCCATAAAGCAAAGTTTTAGCCATAATTTAGCCGGTGCGCTCTCAACTTTTAGCCATGCACTTTGTCTAGCTTGAGTTAACACGCTCGCATACAGCAACGAATGTGGCTCCCCTGAACCCTGACCTGTGACCTGTAGGCACGTGTGTGTGTATGTGTGTGTGATGCTCACGCATGAACACATTTTCGGGTCGCATTTGATGCTGCTGCAGCTGTGCAAAAGGACTTCGCAGTCCTATTAAGCGGCTTACAAGTAAAATGCTGCCAGATTTTAATTGTCTGCACGGAAGCAGTCGAACAGTACGAACCGAAATACGGCAACAACAACAGTTAAAGCACGTACCACACACACACACACCGAGACCACGTTGCGTATGCGCAATGTGTGACATAGACTGCTGTGTGCCTGAAGGCTTATTTCGTACAAGTTCGTACACGTGTGTGCGAGTGTGTGTGTGTGTGTGTGCCTCTTAAGTAAATTTCAGTGTAGTACATGGGGCAGGCAAACACTTACGGTCTGTTGCGCATCAGTTGCTTGTCATGGTTTAGCAGCCAACCAACTAACCAAGCAACAATCCTGCGGCACTCGAAATTAATTGTACCCAGCGCCAAAACCTGCGCCAAAAATTAACTAAAGACGCGTTTGCAATATATCTTCCCTTTTTTTTATATTAAATTTCATTACTTGAGTGCCATCAATCAAATTTGAATGCGTGCAATTCAATTAAATGAAATGAAAATTATTATTTTACTTTTAGCTTTTTTTTGGTGAGTGCCACAAAATGGCGTGTGATAAACTTTAAATTGTTTTTTAATGGTAAATTTGCCGTAAAATCGAAATAAAAAAAAAGGAGCTACACAAAAAGATTAAGTGCTTGGGGGCCATCTAAAATTTGCAATTCGGATATTCAACGTGGGCCCGGCGAAACGCTGGACACAATAAAATAATGAGCACCAAATTACACAAAGCGTGGAAAAATGGCCGCGAGCACCATTAACCGGGCCGAGAGTGGAAGGCGCCGAAATGAATTCTAAAAGCTTTTGCGCCAAAGTGTTGACAACCATTTTGGTAATATGCTCAAGCAGACAGGCGGCTGGCAGGCAGCTGGCAATGGGCCGGGGCACCCTGCCGGGGCCAAAAGGATGCTAAAACAATTACAAGGACTGCCAGGAACACAACAACAACAACAACAACAACAACGACAATGACAGGCGCAGATTCCACGAAAATTTATTTGCTGTGCGATAATTTTAAAGAACAAAGACGAATATTTTCGCAGCAATTCAGCTGCCTGCCTGCCAGCCAGCCCCAAAGGCAAAGTGGGCATCACAAGGGGATATCTGCCTTATTTTAGTTGGGGCCCCAGCTCGACCTTTGTGTAAGCCAAATATTGCGCTTAGCTCCTGCCTTAATTAGCTCTGGACAAGAAGCTAGCTGAAAATCATTTATTCTAGCGTTAATAAATTTCTGAAAAATATTCTACAATAGTCGAAATAAAATAGTTTAAAATAAAACAATAGCACAAATTGTAGGTTAAATCAAGGTGACACCCAAAGAAATATTAAATATTTAAAATATAGATTTTTTTTCTTTTGTTTTGCTTTCTTTTGCTGTCTAATTCACTGTAGCACATTATTTGAAGTACTTTCAGCAATGCGTGTAAATTTTCTTGCAGTTGATTTTCTTTGCTTTGTTTTCTTTTTTACAGACTGATTTAATTTCTCTCTTTTGCCAACTTTTCTAATTCTTTTGTGATTGTTATTTGCGCCTTAATTTTCTCTTTTATTCCAATTTCATTTTTGCTGTTGTTGTTTTTGTACAGTCAAAGCTCAAAGGACACACACACTTTTTTTTTGGGGTGTGCGTGTGCGATAACAATTTGTCGACAAGTTTAAAAACTCCGGATTACGCAATACTCTGTTTGCGTACGGCGGAAAATTAGCCAGTAAATGAAAATCTAGCTTTAAAATTAAAAAATAACGCAAAAGACTTTAAAGTAACTTAAAAGTAAAAGTAAAATTAAAATTTTTTTAAATATCAGTCTATACTCCTTTACTTCCTTTAAAACAGAGTATAACTTTTAATGTATCAAAAAATTATAATTGTTAAATTGATTGAAATATATTTGTTTGTTTTTTTTTTACTTTATAGATAATTTTTTATTAAAATTTAATTTTTATTTTACAACTAAACGCTTAGAAACTAAAATGTCGTCGATTTAACTTAAGTACAGATAGAAAAGTATGCTAAAAATTCATGTTTTGCTATATCGCATGTCTTGGCAAGTCAGATAAAACTTTCGATTTTGTAAAACACAGAAAAAACACAAACAACAATTTTACACACGAGTTTACAGAAGAACGTTCTTCTCGGATTTTAAATGAAATTAAAACTGAAGCTAGCATAATTGTGATTTAGAAATGTTAATTATTATTATATTATTGTATGTATAATCTATGGACCGATTTGATGTGAATTGTTTGCTATATATTATTTATATGTAAATTATTTGTATAACTCAGCTTTAATGCATTCTGTTATTCCGTTTGTTTATAAGTTTATATTGCTTATTTATGTTGCTTAGTTGAAGAGTTCTTCTAAATTTAGTTAGTTCAAAAGCAGTTTTGATGTAATTTTCATCAAAATTGATGCTTCGACTATGTACGTATGAATGTGTGCGTATTCAATGCGGCAGCTGCTTTATATGCAAGTAAATTTGTGTATGTATGTGTACAACTTTTTTATATGTTTTGTTTTTTGTTCAGTTGTTTGTGTGAATATCGTTTAAATAGGCAATTAATAAATTTATCAAAACTTAACATCACATTGCTTCTCCAATTACATGTAGATTTATATAGGCTTTAAAGTTTATAGTTATTTGATGCAATTC
Source organism: Drosophila melanica (assembly GCA_004143765.1). NCBI lineage: Eukaryota > Metazoa > Arthropoda > Insecta > Diptera > Drosophilidae > Drosophila > Drosophila melanica. Next base: position 11,052 of record SCDT01000405.1, read on the forward strand.
TATATTATATCATATATATATATATTTATTTGATTTTGTTATGATTTAAAATGCATGAAATGTGAGTTGCTTTTGTTATCTGTGTATGTATTTGTATGTACTTGTAATACTTGTTTGTTCGTCTTCTTCTTACTACTCTTCATTTTAGTTGGGTTTTTTTTGATAGAATTACATATAAACATGTTGAAACATTGCGTTACTTTTAGTTGCAGTACGTATGCCTAAATATGTATTTTTAATATTATTATTTATATTTAAATGTTTATAATAACGATATGAAGTGATTTTTTTTTTCTTTCTGTATTTGTTTGCGTTGCGAGCGGCATTTCATTTAATGTTGTTTGTAAATTGTTTGTTTGCTAGCTATTTTTATAATGGTTTGTATTTATGTTTCATAGACAAGTGTCTGTATTTAATATAGATTTAATTAGCTCTCGCGATTATTTGAGTATGTTGAATAAATGCACTGTTTTGGAAGTGGTTCTCTATACATATGTACGTTGATATTCGTATAAATGCAATTTTTTAGGAGTTGTTGATTCATGCTTAAATTTATCAGTTTAGCGCCAATGGATTTGATGATTGATTGATTGATCAATGCGGCAACTTAGTTCAAAGTAGGCGGTCTATTGTGAGTTATAGTCTCGGCTTCGATTCAAATTAATTTGATTTGATTTGATTTTCTTTTCAATTGTAATTGGTAACTTTAGATGAATTAGTAGAAACGTTTGATGGACATCGGCGTTGGCATGGTGATAACGGCTAAGCTATTTTCGTGGTATCAAACGTTGTTCTTGCGGAAAATATCGTTCGGGTGCTGATTGCTGCTAAAATTCTGCCGAGTCGAGCATTGCTGTAAGAAATGAAAAGTGTAAACAAATGTTGTATTAAATGCATGCTATAACCAGCTGTGATGAGTATTATAAACATATTATATATATTTGAGAACATGACAGCAAGTCGAATGATTGCATTTTAATAGCTTGTGCCGGGGCATATGGCGCCAAATGGCTGCCACCACCACCAACACCACGAACACCACCACCACCACGTAGGCAATTACCAGGCATTGAGGTCGTGCCTAGGTACATGCAGTACGCTCACATATATATATACACACGCACACACACATATGTGGCGCCTAATCGAACCATATTGAGACGAGACCGCCGAACCTCTAAGCCACATTGGCTGGCAGGCTGTCAGGCTGACAGTGCTAGCCGCTGGCCGTTGGTGTTTAGATAATGACAGCTTAACTACTTTACACTGTTTGTGATTTGACGTTGTGGTGTCAGTTAGCCAGCAGGCTATTAAAATAATTGCCGGCCAAATCATTTATTATGGCATGTGCCTGCCCCCAGTGTGGTGTGTGTGTGTGTGTGTGTAGATCTCATTAGCGCTGCCAACGGTGATAATTTCAATCAGGATAATAACTTACCGCTTGCTTCTTTTCCCAGGACTTCATGGCTGTTTTATATTTCTCGAACTCGTGACACCAATCCGAATAGATTTTCTGATAGTCATTGCTTTTGTTCGGTGGCGTGCATCTGTGCGCGGGGGGTAATTGAGGAAAGGAAAGGGCATTCGGTAATTAGCAACCAATTTGATGGGCTATTCCAGGGGGGGGCGGGGGCAACTCACCTGTGTGCGTCGACGGTGATGTTGTAGCTGCACAAGAGCGAACCGCCCAAATGGCAATCGTAGCGTCCGCCATCGGCCTCATTCACGGACACCACAACCAGGCCGCGTTCGGTGGTCTCAATGTATTTGGTGGGACTGTATTTGATTTCATAACTGCCAAAAGAGATATGCATATTCAACACAAATTTCTATTTAGCGTGTATGTGTGCGCCTTACCGTCCCCTGTCCTTGGAGTGATGATACCAGGTGACCTGTTCGTTCTTCAGCACCTCGGGTATCTTCACAAAACAGCCGAGATGCACACTTTGGCCGTAGGTCACAACGATTTTCTTCTTCAGCACACTCGAGTCGCATATGTCGCTCGTCTCGTTGGCCACATCCTGTGCGAATTGATAGAGTATATGGGGTGCTGATGGAGTAGTTTACTTTCAAAATTCTGCCACTCACCTGCAACAGATCCAATTCGTATGGACGGCACGTGTTGGCCTCCTTGTCCCAGCCGCAGTACGGATCACGAACGCAACGGAAGCAATTGTCGTAGCGGCGATTGCACATGGCCAAATCGATTTGCTTGATGCGATGATCGGTGCCCACATAAAGGGATTTACGTGTCTGGCTGATTTCCATCACTTGGATGGCCTCGTTCGTCGCCACCTCAAAGATGTCCAGCAGCTTCGACAGTGACTCCCCGTTGCGATAATACTGCACGATTTTATAGATGCGACCCAGATTGGTGCCCACGTAGTAAACGGTGTACTCCTGGTTCAGTATATCGATTTTGATTCTGCCCGAAACGAAAGTCATAAATTCAAGAGGTTGAGATTTAAATATGCATTACGTTTATATAAATATAAGTGTGTGTGTGTGTGTTGGTGTGTGTGTATTAAGGGCTTATTGCCACATTCTTTGTGTTGCTGCTGCATTCAGGTTGAACGGCAGTTATGGAAATTAAATGCTTATTTAATATGATAAATGACCTGCATATTAACGAATTAAATAGTCGCATCTGTGCGCATTCCTCTTTGTATACACTAACAAAGGGTATCAGAATTATGTCACGAAATGTGTCATAACAAAAAAAAAAACAGAAAATATAACTAGCTTACAAATTTCCCTATAAAATGATGATATTATTTAATTAAATAATTAATTTTTTACATATATTATAAAAAATTATATAAAAGTTTTTACTACAAATATCTATGAAATATAAAAACAACTTCTGCTACATATAGAAGTGTATTTGCTCTTCGGTATGCCCCACTTTAAGTGCAACACACGAATGTGTTGTTGTCGCAACTGTTGTAAATGCAGGTATTAAAATTCGTCACATGATTTCGCCATTTTCAGTCGGGCAATTAATGCACATAGAAGCTCAATGATCGTTTTTTTTTGTTACACATTTTAATGTTCATTTTTTTGCAATTTTTTTTTAAATTTTATTAATATGTGTCTGCATAAGTTTAAAATATCAATATAATCGCGTACAAACCAAACATGATTTTTTTTGTTTTTACAGCGTTTTTTTCTGATTAATTTTAACAAAAAAAAAATGTTGAAAAATTTGATTGATAATGGTAATATTAACGGAATTTGCACAAACATTTTAATTGCACAATTCATTTGCATTATTGTGTGAAAATCATTTTGTTTATGTAGCCAATTAAATGAATTTTTTTTTAGTAGTTTTTGGCAAACTTGTTAAAACCAAATAAAACTTTGTTTTTAAGTATTTTGTCAACTTGGTAAATGCACTAATAACTAATGCAACAATAGTTTTGTTGCAAAATATTTTTCTTCGAATATGTTTTTAATAGCATCAGCAAAAATGATTCAAAATGATTATCTTGAGGCAAACAAAAATTTGTTTAATTAAATTAAATTGAAATTTGGCTGCAGATGTTATCCGTTTGTTTTTAGGACAAAATTCGAAAAGTTGTTAGCAAATGTCAAAAGCAGTTATGCAATTTTGGCATTGTTTCTGGCCTACCTGAGCCGAAACTAATTTCAAATTGATATTGTGTGCAATTTGCTAACAAGCAGCACTTTAGACTTGGGTTATTTAAAGCACTCGAATCAAACAATAAATTTTCAAACATGGATTTTCACTTTAACCGGACAAACCACAAAAAGAAACAAATCGAAATATGCAAATAAATTAAAAAAAGCAAAAACAAAAAGCGTTCAACACATTCGAGTGGACATGGTACACATATATGTACTTAGAATGTATATGTATATGCACACAGATAAATATATATATGCATATATATATATATAGAGGAAGAGAGATAACAAGTAGAAATAAAACTTACTTGTCAACAACGAGCTTTGTGAACACCAAATCCCTTTTATAATAGACCGGATTGTTGTGCTCGTGATTTACGGCTTTGTCCATAAGTGGATGCGAGCGTATGAAATTCAGTACGGTATCTGGCAGAATTGAGGTATCGTTGACACATGTGCCGGGTCGCGGATCTGGCACACGGGAGTTCAGCACCGGCAGCCAGGCGGAGTTTGAAGAGGATTGCTCCTTAAATTTGCCTGCAAGTGAACAAACAAAAACAATAAAAACAAAATCAGAAAATATATATAAAAAAATAGAAACGGATTATGGCTAAGAGTTATACACTAGCAACTCTGAAAGAGCTACATATTTCAGGTGCGTGTGTGGCAAGTGTTTGCAATGAAGTTTTAAATCTGCGACCCCAAAGTGTCAGCTGTTGTGCTGTTGAGCGTGTGTGTTGGTGTGTGTGTCTGGCTATAATCCATTCAAATGGATTTTCTAATACGATTTATGTTGCTCCAACAGAAACGAGTGCGCTGAAATTACAAAACACTCAACACCCTGAGTGCTGTGCTCTGCTGTTGCTTTCTTTCTTTCTTTCCATTGGATCTGTGCTACCTATTCGATTTATTGCTGAGCGAGCTGTAAGTGTCCCCCGTCCGGTGAGTCCTGTGTGAAAATCACAGAGGGGCCAGCTGAAAACCAATGTGCAGTTTGCAAATAAAATTTGCCGATAAGTTGCATTTGCCATTTTCAATTTCTATATCCATTTTTATATATCCATTTCGATTTCCATTTTTATTTCTATTTCCACTCAAAGCGCTTGAGGGATTGAGCACAATTTCGTTAAGGGCCAGAGGCGAAACAAAAGACAAAATTGCACGTCAGTTGACATTGACAGTTGGCAACATTGTGGCCACGATAACGTCCTCGTTCAACACGACATCAACGGGACATCCATTTTGCACACAACACTTAACATTCACATAAGTGCAAGCACGCATTTGCATACTGTGCTTAAATACACTCGGAAAAACAAATCAAGAATTTTTTATGAATTTTAATTCTATGATTTTTAGTTTCTTTAATTGAGAAGAACTTCCTTTTTTTATAATTCCCAGTTAACTAACTTATTTAGCAAATGTTTGACTTTATTTCTTTGAGTGTAGCTCGAATTTGTACTCACCATTGAAGGCGGCCTGCACTTCGTTAATGTGGAAACTGCATACGGCTGATCCAATCAGGCCATTGGTGCTGGTCGTGAACGTTGCATAGAAACGGGTCTTGTCCGTTGGCAGTTGGTAAACGGATTGTATCTCATTGAAGTAGAACGGAAATTCGCCCGAAATGCTGCAGTTGAGTCGTGCCTTCAGATACGTGGCCCAATTGTGGGCCAGCAGATTCTTGCCGCCCACATCCTTCTTGCAGACGCGCGCGATGCGGGAATAGACCGCCTTGCCGCAGTTAATGTACTCGACGGCCGTTTCGCGGAAAAAGAAATAGACGTACTCGCCAATGTCAAAGGAGCCAACGAAATTGGGTTCTGCAAATAGAAAAAGAAGAAGAAGAATTGCGCATTTGATGACCATCTCTGTGAGTAACGATCTACATAATTGGATGGCCTAAGCCGCTTAGCTGTCCTGCGAATCGGCTCACACGCAACAGCTTTCAGTGTGCGTGCCAATACAAACAATGAAACTGATGCGCAAAATCATTTGTAAAGCGCCACAAAATCCTTTTTTTTTCTTCTTTCTTTTTCAATTTTTTATCTAGAGCAGCAGCCTTTTTTTTTTACTTACTGTCCAACCACTTGGAATCATATTTGAGCGTGCGCTTGAATTTGTATTCCAAGCGCTTTGCCGACGTATTATACAAATCCGTTCGAAAGATCACAGTATCCGCTTTCGTGAATTCCGCATTGGTGCCGGAGTACTGTGCAAAAGATACAAAGCAGCAAACAGATTGAAGTTTTGTGTGGGATTATTATGTGGCACATATATCCATGCATGCAGATAAAAGCAGACTTTGGTCCAAATCAGACCCGTATCTATTATATGCGAATATGCGGTTGCTTACCAGGCCGGGCAGTCCGCCAGGATTGCCTTCCTCCACGTAAATGGCCGTTGAATTGTCCACAGGATCGTACGGACACTTTGCAATACCAAGGCCAACACCGATTACGTACTCCGAGCGCGGCAAATGCGTCAAATTCGACTGGCAAATACGAAAAGAAAATGTTGCAATTAAAATAAATATTGGAAAATGGGTTTTAGCTGTAATTTAATTCCCTAAAATGAAATGTCAGTTAATTTGTATTATTTATACAAAAAATAATAAATAAATATAATTTTTAATAATAATCTATCCATCTTTCTATATCTATAAGAAATTTCCCCTAGCTTAAGTGAGCAATCGTAATGTTTACATATTTATCTTTATATACTATATTTGTATCTGTAAATAAAAAAAATGAATTTTTTTTTCAAAATTTTAAAGAAGATTCGATTTACGGCCATTTTTGTTTCAAAATTTCCTAAAATTTTTATTTTTAGTAGTAAAAGATTATGTTAAAAAGTTTCAATAACAGTTATCAATCCAAGTAATAAGAATTTCTCCATCTGCTTCAAGCTATTTCAACGAGCTGATACTATTTTCATCATGATCAATAAAACCTACTAAAAGATAGTTTTTAACTTTTTTGTTGAAAGTAAATAAAAAATTGTAGAAAACAATACCATTTTTTCTTATAAAAGTAATTAAGTATTATAAAATTAAATATTGTAAAAGTTCTCATAAAAAATAAAAAACAAAGGACTTTTTGCTGTTGCCGCTTCTAATAAAAAGCGTATGTCTAATAAATAAATCCAAGCACGTTCAACGAATGCCCTTAAAACTTTTTACTAATTGTTCAGCTGATTGCCGCTGCCGAAATGCTGAATACAAAAAGCAAAAACTTGCCAATGCTGTTCTCAAATATTGTATTTTGTTTTACGGTTTTACTTTTCGTTCGAATGTTGGTTTTGTGTTGTTTTTAGTTAAAGCGAAGTTGTTGCTAGCACAAAATCAAAATGCATGGTTTATTGCGCACCTCCCTCGGTGATGATGATGACAGCGTTAGAGAGAGAGAGGGAGAGGTAGAAAGAAGCGGGCACGAATTGTGCACCTGACGTGTGTGTGATTTGTATGCGCTGCAAGCAGCTTTTGGCTGCATCTGCACACTAATGAATATTTTCCCAACAAGTAGACAACACAAAAGTTATACAAGTTATACTATATGCCAGCCAAGTAGTACTAGTAGAAGAAGAAGAATGAACAGCACAAGATGTCAAAAAAAAAAGATTGTACTCTATTCAGTTCATATACAAAAGGACATATGCGTTGCTTTGTGTGTTGTGTTGGGTTTTGTGTGTGGCTGTTCCAGGATTGCGATCTAAAGTCAACAGCCACAACACACACACACACACTCACACACACACACGCACACATACAAAGCAGGCCTTGTTTGATATTTGCTGAAAATCTTTTGAAAAGTTGCGTAGTTGCGTTATCATTGCAACAGAACTTGTCCTTGATACACAAACACACAAAAAATGAATGTTAGGCAGCTGTTATGTACTTACATAGATGACATAATCCTTGGGATTGTGAGCGTTGGTGCCGCAAACATAGAGCCTATCGCCCTGCTGCATCGATTGTATGACGCGCACATGGTTCTTGCAATCAAAGACCTGCAAATAGCCATTGACAAAAAGATTGTAAAGATAAGTTAAGTTTTGGTGTCACTGCGAAAAATATATTACAAATTTATGATAGAGTTATTAGCCAAGTGAATGGTGTGCTTTATATAAAAGCTCAGTTTATGAATGGTTGATATAAGTTCTATATGCTATATTCGCATAAAATATGAGCTTATTTTTATAAAAAATTAACTTTTTATCACTTTAAATGTAACCCAATTCCAATTCTTACATATTTTACATTTTTTGATTTTATTAGCAATTCTATAAATTCTATAAAATAAAACAGTTTAAAAAATAATATTCTCTCCCAAAAAAATAAATATATATACGCAGATTTAAATATTGATAATAGTAACATTCTTAATATCTTTAATTATATTTAAAAACTTTTTTTTTTATGATAATTTTCTATTTTTCAACGCAATTTTTTACAATTTGATAAACTATCGCAACATTTTTTGCAAATGTAAATTATTTTGTTTTTTATTTTGACATATGAAGAAAATTTAAAAAAAAAGTTTATAGTGGATTTAAACTATTATATAGACATGGCTCAAATAAATCAGTTAATAATAAATCAATATATATCACACATATATCATTTAGGTCAGATATGCTTTGCAATTCCCACTCATTTCGTGACAAAATTATAAAGATGATAAGTTCGATTGGGTTCCACTGTAGCTGTGCTGCAGCTGCTACAAACTTGTCACAAAGTTAGCTACGAAAATTGCTACAAGCTTACACACACACTCAAGCACAGGAAATATATCAAAACTGAGTATCCGTGTGAGTGTGTGTGTGCGGCACAAATGCAACAATTTGTAATAGCACGCGTCGCTGCAGCCACTGTCGCTAAATCAATTGGCAACAATGCAACGCTGGAAAATCCCTGGCACAGACGCAGAGCAGAGCATTATGATGACTTAGGCAAGCAACACAACCAACACACACACGAACACAGATGGAGCGCAAGTGTGCACCAAAAACAGTTCAATTGACATCTAGATACAAACGACAATCAGATAGATACACACACACATGGACACATACGGCTGGCTTGAATGTATCTGAAACTGAAGCGCACGAAAAACTCGCTACAAATTGAAAAGCCACAAATAAATTGAAAGAGATTTCAAATGAAAGGATTTGCTGTCACATTATAAACGAGTTACAATAACAGCCAACAGAAGCGTTGCATTTGCAAAGCGTTGCACTAGAAACTGGATTCGGAATCGGATTTCGGTTTTGAAATTGGAGCATTTCGCGTGCGCTCTCCAAAAAGAAATTGATTCAGTCCAGACGCTACTCAGCGCAAAGAAGTGTTCGTATGTGTGTGTTCGTGTGTGTGTGTAATCAGTAAGTGCCGCCTCAATGCCACCATATGATATAAAAATCAATCAAGTGCTGAGCATGTCAGATTGCAACTGCCATTCGCGATTTATGGGGCTGCACGAGTATCGGCATAAATAGGGCCCATATAAATGCAATCGTTCATAGATTGAATGCTTCACCTCTGCACTTTTTTCACCTAAGGACTATTACAGTTAATAATGTTGGTTTTTTTTCTTACCTGACTTTTGCCCTTTGACACACAGCTGACCACATCGTCACGCGTGGGCTCCAGATTTATGACATCGCGCTGCAAAACAAAGAATAGTTTTATTGAATTAAAATCAGATTCGGATTAGAATTTTAATTTAAATTTTTAGAAATACTATTGAATACTATTTGTACTTAAATCCAAAATAAGTTACTTTAAGCTATGCTCAGAGGATTAAAACTAATAATAATAATAGTAATACTAATAATAATAGTAATAATAATAATAATAGTAATGGAATTTTTAATTGAAAAGAACTAGTTTAGAAATAAAGTAGGCTTTAAAACATTAAAAGTGACCAATATCAATGTGTCAATGTGCAAAACAGGTATCAGATTTTAATCATATCAAATCAATAAAATTTTAAACAATTTTGTGCTTCACGTTAATAGTGTTTTTTTCTCAAATCGGGTTTCTCTTTTATTCTGTGACATATTCCAAAACAAAATAGGTGGTGAATTAAAATATTCCAAGTTTTACACAAAAACTCAAATTACTTCGCTTCTTATGATTGCTATACGATAAACTATTCGAACTTCTAATTTATTATATTTTATTAATGCATTGAAAAATATGCATATAATGACATAATATTTATGAAAATGAGGAACATTAAAAATTAAAAATCAAATATATTTTCTGTTTTCATGCTTTGTGATATTAAGAATTGCTTATTTAAAGACTGAATTCAAAGAAAATATTAAGAAACAGAACAGAAGAAGTCTTGCCCTAAAACTCCTTATTTTTTGCTTTGATTATTTGGTGAAATATCAGTTTAATTAATTACAAACTAAATTGGTTAGAAACTGCTAACGTAGTTCAGCATGAACTCGCACAAAGTCAGCCGCAACTTAAATTTTAATATTTATAAATTTGTATCCGGAGTCAAGCAGGAACTCCTTGGCGTAGCTTCCAAGGCGAAAATGGTTTTCGTTATTTTATTTATTTATTTTTTATTTTTTTTTCGGCTACATTTTCTGGTGCCACGCATAAACTACAACTAGAAGCCGTCAGGCGGTGGATGGGGCGGTGGATTTTTGAGGAAATCGTCCTGCCAGAAGGCGACCAGTTTGGGCCAAGCTGCCTTGTAGCATGCTTTCAAGCAAATTGATTTATAAATCACGTAATGTAACGAGCACATACGAAATATTTTCAAGCGAAATGCGCGCACGCACCACCCCCACCCACACTCCATACACCACCACACCACCACGCAGTATATGGCACCGCACTGAGCACGGAGCGTCCACATAAAACCAAAACCATGTATTATTTAGTAAAATTTGCATTTGCCGCATAAAGCAGCCGCTGCCGCTGCCGCAAGGCGCACCTTGCCGCTCGTCCTGTAGGCAGCACTAGCAAATGATGCCCACGGCGAACGCAGTTACTCGCACTGTGTGAGAAATAACACATAAAATATATTGACAGATGCCGGTTGGCAAAACCTGGCGGGCTGCCTGAATGGGCTGCTGCTGGGCAGAAGGGCAGGTGGGCGGATGTCTCGAAATGGCAGCAAAACGTGGCGTCTTTCGGTTTTATGATACGTTTGCGGCTAGGTTTTCAGCTGCTGCAGGTGCACCCGGTAGCAGCCGGCAACAGCGTTTCACTCATAAAACAAGCTTTTGTATGACATAAATTCATAAACAGTCTTCCAAACAGGCTTTCACACGAATACTCACACACACACACACATTCATTCGAATACAAATGTATTCACATAGGTGTGTGCCTGTGTTATCGACTTTCACAAATTTCGATAATTCGCAACTTTGGCATTTATGGGGAAATTACTCACACAAATGCGCGCACACACACACACACACATTCACACCTTTCAGCTCACATGTACTTTGACACTGAGCAAAAAATATAGAATACTATAAAATACTATACTGACAAAAAATAGGTAACGTGAGAAGACACAATTCATCGATTAAATAAATATTCTATGTAGAAATAAAAAATAAATCAAGTGTAGTTAAATGAATACTACAAAATTTGTGTTGGATTTTTCGTTTCATGTTGCTGCAAAATGGTTAAAAAACGCGTCTTTCTTTTTTTTTTTATTCGATTGGTTTAAATCGAACATTTCAATTCGTTGCATACATATTTTACTCTAGCGTAAATTCATCCAATCTGCGTGGAACAAAGGAATTGTAGATTTTTTTTAAATCATTTTTTAAGCTTTGCATAAAATATAAATAAATACGTTCTTCACCAATATTTAAAAAATACAGCAGGATCACTTTGAAATATATTTTGATGACTATATAAAATCAATTATTTTCTTTTGCGCGTTTATTTTTTTTGGTTTCTTGATAGAAAAAGTATTTTTTGAAAGAGTAACTGCATCTGTTTTAGTTTAATTTATACGCCAAATTAATAATTCTGCCAAACGGGCTTAAGTAGATTTTTTTTTTTTATAAAATTTTGCTTAATTTAAATAAAAAGGCGGTTAAAATTACTAAATTGTTATAATTGTTATTGTTATTGTTATAACATAAAAAAAATTTAGATTCATTTTATGTTCAACTTCTTTTGAAAAAGAGAGCAACTAAAACTCAGAATATTAATATTATTAATATTTTCTCGCTGTGTACATAAATTATGCGCCACTCAGGCATTGCCACGAAACGTGGAATCTGGACCCGTGCATGGTAAAACGAAATGCCCATAATGCAGCCCCCAAAGCGCATATTAAATATGTTTCCCTTTTTTTTTTTTTGGCCGTTGTTGTTTTGGCTTGTAGGTGGACAGGGACACGTTTACGGCCGGATGTTGGCCTGAGTCTAACTAAAACAGATATTTTTCACTCGCTCACATCGGGGAATTGAAGATTTGTGGCTCGCATTTGATGCGCGCCTAAAAGGTGGCTAAGCTGCCTCTGTGTCCATTATCCTTTATCCTTGTGTGTTGACAAGGTCCAACGATAACAAAACAAAAAAAAAAGCTAAAAGGACAGGCTTAAGGCAACTACCCACTAGTGCAGATACACACGTACACACACACACACACACATTCATAGACAAATTTGTGCGGAAGGCGCGTAATGAATTTTTAAAAATTTGCCGCATAGCTTGTTTGCCTAAAAGCGTGCTACACGTTTTATGTGCTGCGCGCTGGTTGTTAGATTTGTGGCCAGGGGAATTGCGCACAACGAACAATAGCAACAGCAACATAAACAACAACAACAACAACTACAGTAGACCACTCGACAAGCCCGGCGAAACAAACTAAGCTCGTGGGAGCTTAGCCTAAAAGCAAATGCCAGGATTATATATACTTATTGTTATTGTTCTGTGCATAGTTGTTGTTGTGTCAAATTGTTGTTGTCAGTTTATTATGAATTAATACACAGCAATAAATGTATTCATACTTACATCACAATACGACGAGGATATATTTTGCAAATTCAAACGGAATACACGATCCCTGCAAACAGTAAATATATATAGAGATTTGATTCGGATTGTTACTGGGATTAGTTTTGAATACACTCACATTGCGCCCACATAAAGCGAATCGCGTTCCTCATTCAAATGAAACGTGCGGTAGTACAGTTTGCCGCATGTGAATTCGCGCACATGATCTGCAAGAAGAAGAACAACAAATATATAGTAAATAGTTAGCATAGTTTATTCTTGTTCAATATTTAGACAACAAATTTTCTTAAGTGAGGCAGCCCAACAAGCCAAATGAATTCGAGTCGGAGTCGGAGACGGAGTCGGAGTCAGAGACGGAGTCAAAGTCCGGCACAAATGAGCGCCTGTCAACAAAGTTTATGCAGAGACATTGACAAAACGCAAACACAGTGCAAACAGTCCAGCCAGAACATGGCATGGGCCAGGGTACTCGGGTACAAAGGACACCCAGGACACACACACACACACACACAAACAAGGAGCAAGCAGCGGGCAGCAGTGAATGAGATATCCCATTTCAATCAAATGACATTTTGACATTTCTCTCTTTGCCGGACACTATCGCCGGCGTCGGCAAAATGTAGCCAAAGTGCAAGCTTTAAATGTTGTTTATTTACTTTCAACTTTGGCCAACACAAATACTCTGCACTCACACTCACACACACACACGCTTTGATAGCAAAAGTGCACTGAGTAGTGCGTACTGCGTTGGTTTCGTGTGTGTAACTTTATATCTGATTTCAATTTATAAATTTTCTCCAACTTCTTAGGGTCTGCTTTACCGTTAAAGTGCAAGTTTGAGTCACGCATTAAAATAGATAAATCTGTAATGTGTATAAAAATTGAGTGTGAAAACCCAACTAAGAATTTGCCCTTAAAAGTATGCTATAAATAATACAATTTGAGGCTTATTTGAAACTGCCTTAAAAATCGCTAAAATCGCAGACATTTTGGAATTTCCTTTTAATCGATATATTAAAAAATTATTATAATTATTATATTGTTGCATTTTTAAATAATATTTATGTTTTGTATGTTCAGTTATTGATTTCAGATTTCTGAAATTCCAATCATTTCCAGTTTGTAAATTGTAAGCAAAATTGGAATTTGGAACCAGCCTGATTAATTATATGTAAGCATGTTTTTTTTTTGTATGCAAACATGTGTGTGTATGCATTTGTTGTGTGTGCGTGTGTGCTTGTGTGTACATTTATTATGTTAATTTTATCGACGACGCGCTGTCTGCGCGTTGTTTGCGCTTTCGCTGACAATATGTGTGAAAGCGAGCGGGATAAAGAAAGATAGAGACGGCAAAGCGCAAAGCGCTGTGCAAGCATTTACTTAATTAAACTAATTAATATTTGCTTAGAGTGCCTGACGCTCTTACCACACAGACACAAACACCCACACACGCACACACACATTGTTATTTAATATGCCTGTCAGCCAGTAAGCTCTCATCTTCGATATCGATATGTCGTCCAATTAATTTGCTGACATTTCTTACAATTATGCTTATACTGTTGTTGTTGTTGTTGTTGCTGTTGCTCATACTCGTATGTCCAACCAGCAAATTGTCAGCTGTCGTCCGATTTGCATTTGTATTTTAATGGTTTGCATTTTACATTTTGCATTCAACTGTCGCGTTTCACATAGAAACTGTGATAAGAAATAGTCTATAAAATCGTTTGTTTATCATTTTATGCTCGGCCGCCAGAAAACTTGAAGTCAGAATTCCAGAATTCAGCACGAATGTCTTATATAAAAAAATATATCGATAAAGATATATATATGTATGACTAACTCGCACGCAACAATAGCAAATGCAAATGTCCCTTTACTATATCATTGTGCACGTTTCTCCCCTTGGAGCCCTTCAGCCACAAGTGCAGCTATTTTTGATTTCCGATTTAAAGTACATTTCGGACAAAAGCAAACACTGTAGCTTTTTTCCAGCCCAAAGTAGCAGCGCCAATAAAACCAAAAAAAAAAGGGGAAGAAATCTGCGTCTTTTGTTTGCCAACGGGAAACAACTACAACAACTAAAACAACATCCACGACAAGCAGCGGCGACAATACATATGCAGATATGCGAGTGTAGTTGTGTGTGTGTCTGTCTGCGTTTGCATATATTGCGCACAATTCGGGTAAATGTCCTTGCCAAACCGGAAGTCGACTTGTATACGCTTGAATTGTTATTGTGCCCGTACCTCGTCCTCGTATGTGTACTCGCATTTTGTTTGCTGCTCGCTGTCGAACTTTTTCCGCATTTTTTAGTTTTTTGTATTTTTTTTAAATATTTCTTTTTGTGTTTTTTTGTGTTGTTATTTCTTTTCATAGTCGTTGTTCATTTTGTGTTGTTCTGTTGTGCTTTGCGCCTTTAAGAAATGGCTTTAACAAAAGTTTTAAATGTTCTAAAAAAAATTTATTTAAGTCTACAGCGAATTAAAAGCTTAACGTGAATTTTTATTTTAATTTTAATTTTAAATTTTAAGTCTTAAATTTGTTAACCGGAGTTAAACTTGGTTTAAATTATTGAATTGTGCATTGAAATGAGTTAGAAAGTAGTATTAAATTGTTCTTCGTTAGTCATTTATTTATTAAGTATAAAAAACAAAATTTTAAGCTATTTATAATCTTAGTTGAAAGATAAATTGTTGCTTTAAATTCATTATAAAATATAACTTAAAACATTTTAGTTGGCATTTATTGTATAAATCTTTGCTTCAAAATGAATAAATTAAAATTAAAAAAAAAAAAAATATTTAATAATAATTAAACTATTTTATTTTGTTTGTATCTTCTTTTGTTGTGTATCTTCTTTTATATGCTTTTCTAGCTTAAAATTCAATGTTTGCTTGGAAACGCCTTTAAGGATAGTTACACAAAAACAAGGCCATAAAAGCCACAAAACCAGTTAGCATAAAAATGCCAAAATATGTGCATATTAATTGGCTGTCTCAATATTGTAGCAATTCGATTGTTGTAGTTAAATTGATGTGTGCAAAAACTGTAATTCTTTATGGGGCTTATTAGGGAGAAAACATAGATATTCCCAATCCGCTGGCAAAACGATCTGCGGCATATTTACGACGGCAATTGCCACAACATATTCGCTAGTTCCAATTCGCGTCTACAATTGTCGCGCAGAGCATTAAGACACGGATTCCATGGGAGACAAGTCTATAAAAATATTATACATATGGCCATAAAAGGACTCGGCTGATAGGCAGCTTTACAATGTTTATTCACATGCAGAGCGGCGACGGCATAAATTATATTATGAGTCCTGCGGAAACCAGTGGCTGGCGTCTGTTCTCTGCCCCCCGACCTTCTCCCTTCTTTTCGCAGTGATAATAAATTGCAAATTGAACGGAAGCTAATCGCAGGCATATTGTTGAGGACGCCGGAAGGTCGAGTAAACTTTTGCAGAAATTATCGGTTGTCAAGGGTTTTGCGAGAGAGTTCGTTCTATGGAGTGTGGCAGTTGCAGGTGCAGTTGTTGCATGCGACAATTGAGCATTTGAGCTCTTTTGAAGGGCCATCAAATTTGAGGTGGGGTGTGGGGGGGTAGGTAAACATTAAGCCAAAAAGCAGTCGTAAATGTGTTTTACTCAGCATCCTTCGCAACTTGCAATTTCAAAGGATGTCTGCTTTATTTGCTTTTAATCCAAGTCCAATCAAAATCAAATTGCATTTACGAGCTGGCTTTCAAAGCGCGCAATTTTATGGGAGCCAAACATTTTGATCCGTTCGCCCGGTTTCACTGGCCCAAAAAGAAATGCTTTAGATTTTCGGGTGGCTTTTTCTTCTTTCTTTTTTTTTATTATTATGGACATACACAGTGCTTATGCAAGTTACATGCTTCACCAATACATATGCTTCGGTATTTATGACTCCGTATATGTCAATAATTTTTATGCGCTTCATAAATATGCGTGCGTCTTTACGACCCGGCCTGCCCGGCAGTCAAATCAATTTCTTTAGCTACCCTCAAGAATGTCAGAAATGCCATTTTCAAAAACGTTATTATCGAATCAAATACAAAAAGAATAATGAGAGTCAAATGCAGTAAACGTATTGCGAATTTGTCTTTTGCCACACAGACATGTCACAGGGCACACACACGCAGACACACAACACAGCCTTTGGTGACAGGACAGTTTCCTTTGAAATGTTACCGTTACCGCAGGCTCTAAAGTCTCTCATAGATGTCAGAAGCAGCCTGCACCTTGCCTGCCGACTTGATGACGGTTAGACCGAAAGGTATGTAAAACAGTTTTAAAGGAATGTCTTTTATTTGCGTAGATGTGTAAACAATTAGACAAGCAGGAATTTAAAAGAAAATTCTAAACTGAAATCAATCGAAAATTTAACTTAACTATTTTGGGTTCAAATACTTTGTTAGGAAAAGTAAAACAATTTTCTTTTTTAGCTAAAAATGTGTATTTAATTATAAATGAAGAAATTTTCAAAATTTTAGGAAATGATTAATCATATCAATGTTCAATTAGCAATTGTTCTGACAGCTGTTTAATATGATACTTTAATACTCAGTCTGTCTGGATAGACATAAATATATATACTTCTATATGTCACATATGCAAAGGCATAATAAAAGCAAGTTTTTGAAGTCCTCATAAAATAAGTCTATAAAAATTAAAATACACTGAAAAGTTGTCAAATAAATCCCCAATATACTTTTCATATGTGTGAAAATTAAGAAGTTGGGCAATTTTATTTTATGGCTACAAAATTATGTTTGTTGTTTGAGAAACATCATTTAAATCAGTTTTCTCTGCGGAGTTTTGCTTCTGCTCAACTAATTAAAGTTTTCTTCGAATCTTGGGAATCTTGTTGTCATTTATCCCCTGCAAATATCTGGCGATGAACCGTTTTCGAATGCAGACATTTTATATTATTTTGTGTCTCTAATCTCTGTTGACTGCGACGCATGTATGTAAATTTCCCATTATTTTGCTGGCTAATTATGAGCTATGGCTTCCATTTCCTGCTGTGTTTGTCGGCAACTCTTTCTCTATGTGTGTGTGTGCGGTGTGTGTCTTGTGTGTGTGCACTACGTCAGCATAAAGCACTCGAAAACTGTCTAGACGTCTGATGTCTAGGCGTGTTGTTATCCACACTTGTGCGCTGATTCGTGGCCTGCGGCCCCAGCGGAGCAACTTGCCAGTTGCCAACTGCCAGCTGCCAGTTGCCAGTTGCAAGTCGCCAGACTGCGGACGAGCGACCGCTTTCAAGTGGTTGCCATTTCATTTGCCGAGAAATTGCATGTACAAATAATTAAAACGCAGCAGCGACTTAGCTCATCTGTTTCAATGCATATTTCCATACTGCGTATGCAGAGCAAAACATGTAAGAGTCGGGTGTAACCGACTGTGCAATACTCGTTCACAATCTAACAACAGTTTGAAAATTTTTTTGTAATTTTTTGCTTGATCATTCGGTTATCGAAATTGTGTATCAAATATCCATATAATATATATATATATATAGATTTGGATTAAGATAAATGTTTCAATTTGAATTACACATTGTTTTTTTTATTTTTTTGAATTCATTGTTTAATTTTGCACTATTAAGCAATTTTTATTTATTTAGTTCTAATTTTATATAATATTAATTATGAATGTTTTTTGTTTCTTATGGAATTGCGCTCAAATAATAAATTTGCAGATCTTTAAAGTCTTTGCTTTTATTTATATGTTCTTGACGAAACATCAAATTTTGCATCAATATGCAGCGCATTAAAGCTGCTGCTGCTGCTGCTGCAGAGTCATTTTGCTGGCAGAGTGCGAAACATTTTCAACTCTATTTAGTTCATTTTATGGGTGGGACAGCGGGCAGCAGCAGTTGAGTTCATTTTGTTGCCAAATAGCAAATGCAAAAGCAGCACTCATAAAAAGCAGCATCACTACCAACAACAACAGCAGCAACAAAGAGGAGCTGAAAGAGCCTGCCATTTATGCGCTTTGCTGCTGGCAGGACACTGAGTGGAGCCCCCCTCAAAAGCAGGCAACAAAAACGCAACAAATGCGGCAACCGTTTCATTTTTGGTGTTTTGCGAGCAATGCCAATGGCAACTTCATTTGATGAGCCTGCAGCATGAATCCAGAGCGCACATGTGTGTATGTGTGTCTGTGTGTGCCGGTTTTTGTGGTTGCTACAGTTTGGTCCGCTGTGTGTGTCCATTTCGAGCGCCATAAACGAGGACGTTTTTTGTTTTTTGGCAGCTGCCGGGTTTACCTTCAGTCAGTAGAACATAAACATTTTGCGGTGCTCTTAATTTCGCATGCATTCGCCACCGAATGAGATCTCTCGAGATGGGGGGAGGGGGTATTTTCAGAATTGCGACTGACATTTAACGTACTTGTTTGCTATAATGCATATGTGCGAGTCCTGCATAATTAAGGCTAAGTAATGCAAGTGCATTTGAGATTCAGAACTTGGTTAATCATGCAGGCAGACAGTTAGCAAGTCTTAGCAAGTTTCTGCACGTTTGTTGAATCAATTAGGTTATAATGAAATTCAATTAAACCTGGTCAAAACTAATGCATGCACAAGCATATATAAAACTCTTTAGATTCTGTTTCTGTCAAAGTTACAAATGCAAATTAGCATTAAGTGACTTGTTTGTCCCGTCTGTCCGTCTGTCTCTATTCTGGTTGTGTAATTACTTGCACAAATTTCATTTGACACTTAGTTTTAATAATTGAGTTATACTAACGACCGATGACACACATGAAATGACAACATCATTGCTAACTGGGCCAACTTGATCTGGGCTCTAACCAGCTGTGCTGTCTCTTTCTCTTCTTCCTTTGGCACTGTTTGATTGCATTTTGCAATATATATTTCCTACTTGTATTTGCTGCATTTCTAATCACTTGGAATATATGTTTAATTGATGCTCGGCTTGCCTCCACCAACGGTTCAGCCGATAAACCCCCATTCACTTCCTTCTTCTTCTTCAGCTGCCCGGCGCTTTAATCAGCCGCAAGCGGAACGCGCCAATGAACAGCCGACGAGTTTATCAGTCAAATATTATACAACTTTGGCATTCATTTTAATGAACTTTTAAGCTTAATGATTTGTAAATATAAAGAGGCCACCAGAGAGAGAGAGAGAGAGAGAGAGGGAAAATAGTTTAGCAGCAATATGCCGCATTGTAAATACCCTTGCGTATAGTAATGCATAATTAAGTAGTATTTCAGTGCTAGATCCTTTACAAATATTGAATTTTTTGTTATTGTACTATTCTTACTATTCAATACCTTTTTAATAATTTATCAATGATAGAATTGTCCACTTCTTTTTCTTTTAAAAATCAATTTGCATTAATTTTTTAACATTTTAATCTTGGCAAAAGGAAATGAAAGTAGCTATTTGAATTTAACTATAATTTTTACTTTTTCAATTTTGAAATTTTTATAAAATATTATTTATTTTATAATCTAACAACAGGTTAAATTTACCAAGCGGGTAAATTTGCGTGCCTTTTATTTTTTGGCAAATTCTGAATTTTCTTTTTTAAATATTCTTCAAACAATTTATTGCAAAAATTTATGGTAATAATTATATTTCGCGATATTAAATATCGGAAATATATATTGTCCAAGAAAATACCCTATTTCAATTTAATATTTATTTGTTAATGTAGTTTGTAATACTCAGTGTGTGTTTTCTAATTTAGAGAAACTGCATTGGAATTTTTAAAATTTTATTTAATACTTGCAATATTTTTTGAACTCACGATCTTTGCTTTTGTGTATCGTGCCTGATGACATAGCTGTGATGCCCACTTTTAAAGTGTGATGATAACAATGAACTGCTGTGAGAAAGTTGGACAGAAGTATGCGGCAAGTGGGGCAGTTGCAAGTAGTTGTAGCACTGCACTTGTTGCAACTACTTATTTCGCTCATAAATTCTGGATCAAAGTTGTTAGCAGAGAAACGTGATTTTGGTGCAGCTTAAAACTTGGACAGCGAACTTTAAAACATACTTTTAATGATGGCTCTTTCTCTATTCACGACACTTGGCGAGCTAACATTATTTTGCGTCAGGTGCGTCGGATTGAAACTTAATTTTGTGAGTTGTGTTGCTGCAAAGTTTGCGTTAACACACTTTGGGCTGTCCTGAATAACAGCAAAGAGGCTGATCAAAGCGAAACTGGGACACAGACACACATACACACACACACACACACACACATACACTTAGTATTACCCCTGGTTACCAGCGGCTGCCAACAGCTTTTCTGCTGTGCGTTCTCACCTTTTGAGCTAACAGCTTTTGACATTGCATTAACGCCAGTTGGCAACGCGTCGCTGCTTTACGAAGCTTGTCAGTTGCGACAACAACAGCAACAACATAGCATAGCAGTCGGGTGTAGCCGACTACGCAATACTCTTTTATAGTAGAACAGCTTAAAGGAGTCGAAAATGTTCTTAATAATTATTGTTATTTTAGAAGAAGAAAATTATATACATTTGATCGATTTGCCACAGCCAAAACATATTTGTGAATTCTTCTTCTTGCTCTTGATGAAGCCACGTTTAACATAGAAGCAGATACATAGTTTAAGTCGATTTGCCACGCCCCTAGTCGGCATAGTCAAAACATCTTGACACGTTATTTGCCGCAGGTAGACACAAGAATATATTTCTAGGTTTAGTTCGGTATCTCTCATTGTATTCGAACAGAGGGACGGCAAGACGGACATTGTACAAACTCAATATCCTCTATTCACTTCATAAACGAGTGGCATGATGAGGGGCAATGCCAGCACACTTCGTTACTCAATTTGCGGCAAGGAACTTTCATTTTGTGCCCTGGGTTACATGTGACTTTAATAAGAGCTAACTCCGCTACACACACACGCACAAATTGATACACACACACACACACATACACACACACATACACACACACACACACTTAAGCACTTAAATGAAAACGTGTCACTGAGTTTTAATTGCGCGAGCATCTACACAAATACAAATAGAAATACAAATACATACATATACATCTATCTATATATATATATGTTTGCACAAAATGAACTATAGAACCTCGTTTTGTTGTTGCTCTTGTTTTTATGTCACTCTTGTGCGTGGTCAGTGTTTGGATAACGCCTACGTTGTTCAGCTTATCACATTCGTTTTATGGGTCAAGCATTCGAGTCACAGTTTGAACTGCTCGAACATGCCAGTGAATTGAAAACTTATTGCAGTAGTATTTTAATTATTTAAAACATTGCAAATGTTATTAATATTAATAATAGTTATACCAAATAGGTCGATCCATTGCAGAAGTTGAGGTTTAGGTTGTAAGTAGAACACAGTCAACATTAAAAGCGACAAAAGTCTGCAAGCATTACTTGAATTTATGAGAATCGCATAGAGCGGTCTACAGTTCCTAGACATTAACATTAAGTCATGACAGTAAATATACGATTATTATGAATAACTTTTCTGTGATTTTCTAATTCTGCAGGACGCAAAACTGACTTAGTATAATATATATATATTATATAGCCTGTATAGGAACTATCGGACAAAAGTTCGGACACATATAAAATTCAAATGCTATTTGTTTCCAAGGGTATTTAAATATTTAAAATCACTAAAGTAAAATTCTCCTTTTTGTGTTTCTGTTCTGTTTATTTTAAAAGATCGACAACTCTTTCTGTTTTCTTATCGATATTTATCGATTTTGGTCCCATTTCTAAGCATAACTCCTAAACTAACAACAAAAACTAATTGGTTTTAATATGTTCGCGTTAAGCATACGCAGATTTGTGTATGTTTTTTAGTGATAAATTTTAGACTGAGTTATTATTGATATAAAATATAGTTTTTGCCTAAATTTAAATTCACTTTTCCGGACATTTTGTATATGTATTTTTTTCTACACACACAATGAATGAGAAACAAGTGCCATAAGAGGACTCTGCTACCTAGTCGACAACTTCTTTATTCTGTATTCGGGCTAATGAAGTCATTCTATCGATAATGAACAACACAGCGGGGCGTGGCAGAGTCAAAAGCGAGAGAAAACAGAAACAAAGGCCAAAAGACATTGACATGCCATATGGAGGCAAGCACTCTCTGAGGCGAACGAGCTGGCAGAGTGTTTAAAAATAAAGACGCAAAGACGCATCTGCCGCAGCGGTGAGTCAACGAATGAACTGACGAAATGTTCAAGTGCAGGTCGAAGGGGAGAAGCGAAGGTGCAGTTATGCGTAACAGCGGCAAAGAAAACATAGGTGGAATATTTGTGCATCGCTTGGTGCTGGGGGAAGTTCGGGATTGGCCAGCTGGGAAATGGCCAGGCATAAATTGTGATCCGACTCGAATGCAATTAATTTCGTTAAATCAATAAAAATAACAATTTTTCATTGCATGTGGCAAAACAGAAACTAGAGCGACTTTATTCGGCCATGAAAATTTATAGTTGACATTTTATGTTGTATAGTTTTAGCTGTTTGTGGCTTTGCTCTTAATTTATGGCTTAAAATACGGCAGCAACGAAAATACGAAATTAAATACACTCGTGAATACACTGACAAGAAAAACAAATTTTAGAAAATCAAATCAAATATTTGATTAATGGTGAAAATTCTTTAATCTTACTTAGTTTCAAATTTTTAAAGGTTTTCTTTCTAAAATATATTTTAAACAAATAAATTAATTGATTTAATAATTGAAGGAAATCATGAAAAAATTGTTTGTTTTTACTATTTATAAACCTGTAAACTTTCATTGGTGATAATATTGTTTTGCTTGTATCAGAAATATATTTCACTTATTTTAAGAATTTTTCATCACAAATTTGAGTTAATTTACACTTTTAGCACAACTAGTTATCTATTTTGTTCAGTGTACGTGTATCTAAAGCATCTGCTGCATTTTTTAAGGAAGCGAGCAACGTGCATATGGCCAGTCAATAGAGTTTGCAGGACGAGAACAGGACACACCTATGCATTCTGCTAAAAGTATGCGCAAACAACTTGAGCGCTTCTTTAATCGCCTCACGTTTCTGCTACAAGTGCTTAGCCGGCGAGCTTACTACAATATGCGTCAACAACAACAACAACAACAGCAATAAGAACAACACCAGCAACAACTACAACTGCTTCGTTGTTGCTGTTGTTGTTTTGCTGGTTGCTTACGTTTTAGCCAGCACGTGAACTTTTATGCTGCGGTTATAGCTGACGGTGCCAGCAGTGTGTTGCATGCCACACACACACACACACACACACATACACAACAACTTCCCATTGACCCCTGCCTCCTGGGCAGCATCTCTGAACGTGAACTATTAGAAAATGTTTACTGGACATGTACATGCAACATGGAGCTGCCGCTGATGTTGCCTCTGTCGCTGCCTGCGCCGCAGCACGCAGCAAAGACGTTGGCGAGAAAATAGAAAGAAATTTAAACAGACCATTGGCAAAAGTGCCAATAAACGGTTTATACAAAATATATACCAACGATTTAAATACATGTATACAAAGGCAAGAAAATGTGGCAGAAAAAATAAATAAACTTCTTTCTTCTGTACAAAAAACAAAAATTAATAAAGAGTTATAAACTAAAGCTCAAAGTAAATTAAAGAAATGCATAAAAATATATAAATATAAATATTCCCAAGTGAATGAAAATGATATATTATAATAATATAGTAGATAGATACTAAATAATATAGTAAATAGTTAGTAAATCCAGTTTTTAGTAAATTGAAAAAAAAAATACATAAATTTTATGAATTGGCAAATCTTCGGTTTTAAGGAAATTTGTAATTTGTGGCATAAGCATTTTTATAAATTATTTTTGGCCGAATGAAAATGATTAATGTATTCATTTTTGGTTTCAACTTGGCCAACAACTGGCTATCGGGCCGGATAGACAACGAGTTCCCAAGCCAATTCGGTTTTTGGTTAATGTAAATGACTCAATAAAACGGCTGGAAGCGTATCATAATTTAACCGGTTTTTCAATCAGGCGGTAGTTATTTCTTTGTTTGAATGAAATTATGGTAAAAAGAATAACAAAATAGAAAATAAATATTAAAGCTACTTTTGGGTAACTTGATTTGGCGGGGGTCTTTGAACTTTAACAAGCGAATCAATTTATATATATTTATTTATTAATAAATAGTGCGTTATATAAGTATATTTAAACTATAAACAATTGCACCTAGTTAAAAACCTTTTGTATGCATTTACTTGTTGGGTATTTGCACAAAGCTGTAAAATGTGTGTGTTTTCGTATGAATAACAATGGACCGCGATATTAATATGCAAATTATGTGCTGCTGTAAAAATGATATAAACACAAACACAAAAAAAGCAGAGAAAAAGATATAAATAAAAGGGGACAATAACATATTAAAAAGTAGCCAGAAAAAATATTTATTTTTTTAAATGTCCCTCGCAATAATGACAAAAACGTGCTGAATTAATATTGCCAGCAATAAGATAAATAACAAAAGCAATATTGTTGGTAAATAAATTACAATTACTTTTTATTTTAATTTTCATTATTATTATTTTCTTCTTCATTTCGGTTTTTTGCGCGTGTAAATTGAAAAATAATATCAATACCCACAGTGCAGATTAAATATTATTTATGCCATTTTAAAAATGCTCTCAAGCGAACTCCTCATAAATAAACAATTAAGAATTAGCAAAACTGTTGACCAAGAGAGAGAAAAAAAAAATGCGCAACAATTGCAATTAATCGTTCAATTTCTGTTGCAAATGGCATTTAAATGTTATCAGTGCTTTTGTTTTTTGCTTATTTTTTTAAACAATTGCACATTTATCAATGCGGATGTTAATTGCAGATTCTGCGGATTAGTTTACCTCGTTTGTGCCTGGCATAATTCGACTGCTCGTTGCCGGAACAGCAGGGCTGCTCGTAGTAGAAATTCCACGTGTTCTCATAGTCGCCAGCGATTGGACGGGCTCCATATGCGAACAGCAGCGTCAGCGCCAAAGAAATCAATTGCAGTTGCATTCTCAATATTTGTTTTTATTTCTTTTAATTTTTTTTTTTTTTTGGTGTGGGCACACTGGGTTGCCCAAACCTCAATTGGATTATTCCGTCTTTTTATTGCCGCCAATACACACGAACACTAGTGTTGTACATCGAAGTTCAGTTTAAAAATTAAGTTCAGTTGTTCCGTTTTTATTTTATTTAGTTCATTATCCGTTTTATTCCCATAACATCAGTTATTTAGAAGAGAATGCAACATAAAGAATGATCATACTTAATAGCTTATGCAGATGTTTTCCGTTTAATATCCAAATTCTCTTTTAAAAAAGTGAAAGATGAATGATCATTCCTTTTTACTGCATAAAATGGGAACAAAACGAAGGATGAACTATAATTTGGGACTTTGTTCGTTCATTAAAGTAAGCAGTTCAATCGAACTATTCGATACAGCTCTAACAAGCACACACTCACACGCGCGCGATGAAAGGTGGGGAAATGTTGTTGTCGACTCTGTTTGTTGATCCAACTGGCAACCGCTGGCAATTTACTATCCAAGCCGCGCCGAAAAAAGAATCCTTTTAAATAACTGTTAACACATTTAAGTTGTATTATTTTTAATGGTCGCGAAATATTTTTACACTTGCATGGAAATTGCGTTCGAATTGATTTTGCAGCAGCACCAAATGGATTTTAAATAAATTTATTTTCGCGGCCGGCTGCTGTTTCATGTTGAAATTAAATGCACATACACATACATTTTTACAGTTTGGCGCGTTGGTGCGCATTCAATTTATGATGCCTTTAGCAGTCAACAATTGTTAAAATAAAAGAAAGACGGTGCACAACATAAAAATAAAACAGGCGACAAACTGGTTTCAGTTGCGGTACCCACGCATCGCATCGGTAGCAACAACAACAGCCACAAAGAGCAGGCCGACAAATTCTTTAACATTTCCGCCAACCGATCGGACAAGCGCGAGCGAGAGAGAGTTCGGTATGTGTGAGCAGTGTAACATATAAACAAGGTGGCTTTGCAAGGTTGCCAGAGCGTCGGCGCACGTCTTTTTTCTTTTACTTTGTCGATTATTTTGAATGTCCACTAAAATAATTGTAAAAAATAGTTCATGCATTGCGCTATATGGCAAATAATTAATTAAACAATAGCCAATGTATTTAATTCTAAACATTTGTTGCGCGAACGGTTCATTCTTTATTACACTGGCAGCGCAGAAGTAATTGCATTTACTGCAAGAAATGTACACATGTACATATGTATGTGTGTGCGTACACATAAATATGCTCACACATAGGTCAAGATGCATACACACTTTAATATCGAAAGGTAGGAATCGAACGTAATGTATAAAAATGTTGAACAATGCAATTATATGTATTGCAGAAACCTTAAATTTTCATTGTTCGACCGATTGTATTATAATTAACCTTTTTTTTAACACAAATTCACAATAAAAAACCAAACAAAAGACGAACGCGCAAACTTCACAAAAAGACAACAACAAAATCACTGGTTGCGTCTGAGACCAATGTGACCGCATTCATGTAGGACAATAATGCGTAACTTTATATCGTATGAGATCGTTGAAATAATATTGGTATACAGAACATACTAGAAAAGTCGATCTGTAAGCAACAGAAAGCTAATTGATATACGGTGTGCGTGCGTAATTGTGTGTGTAATTGTGTTTAATTTAAATTTAATTTCATTTAAATAAATTTAAACTTGTTGAAGTGAGTGAATAGTGCGCGTTTAAAAATAAACTAGTTAAGCTAAAACTGTTTACATTACTTTATCGTGAGTTATTAAATGTAATAATATATTTTAACTTCAGTGGTGCACTTTTATAACTGTAAATGTGCATGATATTTTTTTTTCTATTGTGCTTCGAAATCTATAAATTCGACTCATTTACAAAAAGGTACGTTTTACAAATAATTCAATATTTTGGGATATTCCATTGTGCTTTATATTCAAATTTATCATGCATTTTACAAAGGCATTGATTTAAGGAATTTGCCGCAGAGCTTTTGGAATTTGTTGGTTGCTGTTTGTTCGGTGTGGCCACAAATGAAAGCCTAAAAGCAACAAAATGCTGCCTGGCCGGCGCATAATTCCCAGACGGGGTGGCCCATTGGAATTTTACGTGGACACCTCGCAAAGAATCTTATTGGGGAGACGGGAGAAGGACGAACAAATGGCTACTCGGCAACTTTTGTCGTCGGGAGAGCAGGGTAAAAGGGGTTCTGACAACACGTTCAAACACGTTTGCTAGACAAAATTGTTTCAAAACGTTGAGAAATATGCATGCGCCGTTGTCTGCTTGATTTTCACATTGCATTGCAGTTTCTATTTGCGGAATGCAAACTGTGTCCGTGTGCGAGGCTGGGCAATTTTAAAGTGCCCGTATCTCTCTTTCTCCTTCAATCTCTCAGCCTTTCATCTGGCTGTTTGTGAAGTTGGGCAATTTTAAAGTGTCCCCATCTCTTTCTCTCTCTGGCCCTTTTGTAAGCTAGTGTGTGTACATGCGCTTAATGCTCGGTGCTCAAAATGTGATTATTTTAAATGCTGCCGACGACGACGCCGGCGACATAACAATTGTGAATGGAGCTCAAAATAAAAGTCATTTTGTTAAACAGACAAACGCACTCAAAGCGAAAAGGCTGCTTCACCTGACTGCGACGCACACACACACACACACACACACACGGACACACATGTACAGGAGGAAATGCAGGGACTGTTGTCTGGTCTGTCGACGACGGTGCCAGACTTTTGCGACTGCTGTTTTTGCTGCTGCTTCATTCTGACTGTTTTTCGTTGCATACCTTTGGGCGGCAATTAAAAACAGTTTGGCAGTCACAATTGAATTTCTTGTGGCGCCACAAAGTAAGCGAGTGCCGCTTGTTAAATAAGTACGTCTGCTCAAAAATAGCAAAATGGGCCAGAATCACCCAAAAAATACTCATATTCACAAAACGATACACACACACATATTAAGAATACATGCACACATTTAATTAAAAGACAAGTCGTTTATGTTTTCATTTTTGCCAAGTGTCTCTTTTGTACTAAATGTGTGTGCGTGTATCTTATTTAATAAAATCTGCAATTGTCAATGGAACTAGCCTGACTCTCTCTGTCTCTCTGTCTGTCTGCTTTTTCCGTCTCTCCGCTTGTCTGTTTGCCTGCTAATGAGTTTTCGCAGCGTCGCCTCGCTTGAATATGCCGCATGCAACGTGTTTGGCACTCATTCTCTACCCACATGTCATATATACTGATACTGTTGAGCATTTTGAGCCACACACACACACACACACATATACACACACACGCACATGCACAGATAGTCTTTGAAAGCTGCTTTGATGTCGTATCCCTGTTTCCTTTAAAATTCTTCTTTTCATACTCTGTTCATATTTGTAGAAAGGAGTATATAGGTACGCCGGTCTGTATAAATTTATCTTTATTTATGTGGTTTACTGGAAATAAGAAATATTATAAATGAAAACGCTAAAACCACAGTAAATCAATTTTAAATTCTGATCGCCTTTAATGATCGGGCTAACATAGGTTTAGAAAATCATGTCATTGATGCGGCGACATATCGAAAAAAGAATTATGGACTTAAAATTGGAAAATACTGCTGCTGTTGTATACATATTGATACTTTGATAAGGTGATCGATAAATCGATATTTTATTTTAATATAATTAGAGAAAATTTGTTGAA
Source organism: Drosophila melanica (assembly GCA_004143765.1). Classification (NCBI taxonomy): domain Eukaryota; kingdom Metazoa; phylum Arthropoda; class Insecta; order Diptera; family Drosophilidae; genus Drosophila; species Drosophila melanica. Next base: position 40,512 of record SCDT01000405.1, read on the forward strand.
TCGATTTTGTCACATCCGTCTTATCATTCGTTTTAAAACTATTTCGATGCCATTGATATCGATTAATATCGATTTTTGATTTTTTTTTTTATATTAGGTTGAGGAAAAAATTTTATTACTCGGAGAATGAAAAGAAAACTGTTAATCAAATTTCAAAAGAAATCGATTTTTTTTGAATATAGAGAAATGATTTCTTACATTGAAAAAATTTATTTCTGATAAATATAAATGAATTTTCCATTCGATAATTTTGGTTCGGAAGGGTATCCACCAGTCGAGCACTGCCGACTCCAACACTTCAATTTGTATGTTATTTTTTTTTTTTGGCAGTTTTTAGTTGCTTTTCAAGTGCAGCAGCAGCAGCAGCAGTTGTTCGCTGTTGTTGTCATTTGTTTTCCCCTTACAGCAGCAGCAGCAGCAAACGTTTCTTTACACAATGTCAACTTTCAACAAAGGACTTTAATTAAGTCCTTAATGACAGCTTAATTTAGCGCACTTTGGGCACACTGCGTACGCTTTGACACGTCCCACAAAAACAAAGACACATGACAACCGCACCCGCTCTCACTCTATCTAACTGTATATATTTATCTCTCTCTCTTTCTCTCTCTAGTTGTCTGTGCGGGTTGTTGTCGCTTTTAGTTCTGGTTTTCTTTGCATAATTTACATGAACGTTTAATACCTTAAGCTGCAGAAATAGCATTTTGATGATACCAAATAAAAACATGGAAAACTTGCTGCTTGACCAACATTGTTGTTGTCCTTTTTCATTGTTGTTGTTGTTGTTGTTATTGTTATTATTGTGCGCTGTGGTCACTCAAGCTGTCAGCGTCGAGGCAACTTTTATGCATTATATAAAAAGTTGCACAAATAACCAAACTATACAAAAACAACAACAACAATAACCACAACAGAGACAACTACATCAAAAAAGCGATAAAAACCATTTGTTGTGTTGTCGCTGTCCTCGCTGGCTGCCTGTTTGCGGTTGTTTTTGTTGTTGTTCTCGTTGTTGTTGTGTCTTTGTTATTGTTGTGCCGAGTTGGCTTACTCAAGTTACTTACAAAGATTTCAATGCACTTTACTCCACAACTTGTTCGCGCAGGCACAAAAAAAATAGTAAAAAAAAAACAAGTTAAAACGTTGCAAACGGGTGTAACCGACTGTGCTGTACTCGTTTATATATGGTGATATTAACCGAAAACGGTCTAAATTATTACTTGTAAAAAAAATTTAGATTGAGTTCTAGTTTCTAGTTTCAAATCTTTAGCTACAATAAAGTTGATTGAAGCAACCCAATATACTCTTTTCAGTGCCTGAACGAGCATAAAAACTGAGAAGAAAACCTGACCAGCAACAACAACAACAACAATAACAACAACTACAATTTGACTTCTGCAAACTGTCAGAGCAAGCAAATGGCACTAAATATTAAGTTTGCCTTTTGCAACTTGACCAGAAAGAAGAAACGTAAACTGTTGGGCAGGGCAGACGACAGCGCACAACTTGGCCGGCTCCAAAAACTAATGAAAGTAATGTGTGTGTGTGTGTGTGTGCGTGTGTGTGTGTTGGTGTTGCCAAAGTTTTTGCCTTTTGGCTCGACCACAGAATTTCTCATGAGCTACAAACTATGCTCCATGCGGCACTTATTTCAAGTTCAATTAATTTTAAGTGCGGCGGCCATTGTGTTGCCCATGTTTATTGTTGTTGTTGTTGTTGTTGTTGTTGCTGCGGTTTCTTGCTTGTTTGTTTACTTGTGTTTTTACCTCAACTCGGGGCAGACATGCAATGTCAGCGCCTGTATTTATGCTATAAATAATGCAGCATATTTTGCATAATGACAACTTTCGGCACAAATACATCGAAGCAAATAAACGCGTGTATATATATTTAGATCGCCACATATAGACTCATTCAACCGCAGCCCAAATGCGCCTAATTGCATGCTGCACACACCCTGTGCGTGCGCCACAAACTAGCGCTGCATACTTTAAAACAGGGGTATTCCCACATGCAATCCACCAAATTAGCGAGTAGAGTAAACGCATGTCGTGCGCCCAAGAGTCAAACAAGATAATAAGTGTTGAACCCAATTATTAATTATTCATTATACTAAATTCAAGCAGCAGCGGCTCTGAATTTCCTTGAATACCCTTTAATTGAGTATGATTTATTATTGATTTAATAGCTGTTTGTGTTGCCTTTAATCAAAACATCAATTTTGAAGAACGTATTTTCGATTAAGTGCTGTGAAATGAGTTTTGATCACAATTGTTTTCTGATCAAACGCTCAGCGAGTGGAAATACTACAAACAATAATTAAAATAGTTAGTACGATTATTAAATCGTATTTTATTATTAATAAAAGTCATGCTTTATACTATTTTCTTTTTATTTATTATTAGTAGAGAATTAAAAGCTTAAAATATATGAATGTAATATAGGCGGTATTAAACTCAAAATGAGTTAATTTCTTTTTTTAATTTATTTAACCATACTAATAACTTGTGACTCTATATTTTTATTACCAATGCGGATTGCCCTTCTACACGATTTTCAGAAAAGTTTTTTATTAATATAAAAGCTCTTTTTCTATTTCTTTCTAACTTTTTTGTTGCTTTCTGAAATCAAAACATAAAATAATTTGTATTTGTGGAACCAAAATTATTACAAAGCAAAAAATCTTTTTAACAAACTTAGGTTAATGTAAATTTTGTCACTATTTTTATCTACTATTTAATACATTTTTTGGAAATTTAACTAAATGGTATATGATATATATGAAATATCCACGTTGTACTTTTTATGTCGTGAAAAAGTTGAATTGAAATAAGTTTTGTGATTCGTTAAGCGGACTTAAAATCTGCTTAATGCGCTTTGCAGAATAAACACAGCAATAAAAGTATATTTTTTTTCCGCAAGTTGATGAGAGAAAAAACAAATTTATTTTTACCTGGCTGCACACATTTTTTTTTAGTTGTTTTCCACGTATTTGGTTACATTGAAAAATTCATTAAGCGATTGTTTATTTCCCTAAGCTTTTTTTTTGAATTCGATTGACATATTTTCTTTGGTTTTGGTCAAATAACGAACACTGGATAAATATTGATTTAATTGGATGCTGCTGCAGCCAAATGCGGATTTGTTGCGCCTTAAAGTTGCAATTTAAAAATGACAAACCAGGTTGCGGCAGACTGTGGAGGCACGCGACAAGGATTAATGTCAGGCAACATGACATTTAGCGCTGAAGGACTAGCAGACGGGCGGCCTATGCAGCAACGTCAAGTCCTAGTCACAGTCACAGCTTTCCGTCTGTCCTTGTCTGTCGAGTGCACCGCAATGACAACAACAACAACGGCAGCCAGCGATAACAACAAAAGTCAGAAAGCAAATCTTGTCTAGCTGCCGTCTGAGCCGCACAAGAGAGTATCAAAGTACAAAGAAACAGCACCAACAACACAGAAAGAGATAGCAACAAGACGGAGAGACAGATATAGCCAGACATCAGCTAGTCAGGAAGTGGCGGGCAAGTTCAACTCGTCCGTGTTAAACAAAAGTTGCTGCAGTTTTTTGTGATTTTCTGTGTGTGTGCGTGTGTGCGAGTGTGTGTGTGTGTGTGGTGCATAATTAAAAAAGCATTTGGGCGACGTGGTTCAACTACTTTCGGATTTATATTGTGTCACTCAATGCAAATTCAGCAGACGGTGTAAAATTCGTTGCATTTGAAATGCGTCGCCAGTTCAGCCATTCGCCGCAGCGTGCAGAAAAATACAAAAAAGAAAAGCGTCGCATTGAAAAACATTCAAAAGAATCAACAGACTAGAAGAAGTGTTGGGAAAAACTTTGCCAGCTGCCTGTTGATAAATGTTAGTTGGGCAAAGGCCTCAGATACCATTTCACTCAACAGTCAGCAATCGCTTTAAAACAGTTGCCGCGTTGCAGACAGCTTCCATCTGATCAGAAATATATCAAGGTGCATCCCACGTCGCGCATGTACAAAATAAATGTTACATTACAAGTAAAGTTCTCGGATCCGTTAGTTCCCATATTTCAAACTCCCATAACTTTGTCAAAACTGAACCGATTTTCACGTTTGAGGGCATTTTTATCATGATTTGGCCTATAAATTGATTCTACATTTAAATTATATGCATTATTGAAAATAAAATTTTTTTGGATTTTTGCCAAAAATCATGTACCCCCCCCTTGTTCATTTTCGAAAAATTTTTTTTTTCAAAATTTAGAATTGCGAATTTATATTTTTAATCGATTTTATTTGGCATAATTAGTATAAAAAACAACATTAAAAGTGATTTTGGAGGGGTCAAATTTTTGGTCAAAAATCATGTCAAAATTGACAAAAATTTTGACAAGTAAAGTTTTGGGATCCCATAGTTCCCATATTTCAAACTCCCATATCTTTGTCAAAACTCAACCGATTTTCACATTTGAGGGCATTTTTATCATGGTTTGGCCTATAAATTGATTCTACATTTAAATTATATGCATTATTGAAAATACATTTTTTTTTGGATTTTTGCCAAAAAGCATGTACCCCCCCTTGTTCATTTTCGAAAAAATTTTTTTTTCAAAAATTAAAATTGCGAATTTATATTTTTAATCGATTGTATTTGGCATAATTAGTATAAAAAACAACATTAAAAGTGATTTTGGAGGGGTCAAATTTTTGGTCAAAAATCATGTCAAAATTGACAAAAATTTNCATTTTGATTATGATTTGACCTATAAATTGATTCTACATTTAAATTATATGCATTATTGAAAATACAATTTTTTTGGATTTTTGACAAAAATCATGTACCCCCCCCTTGTTAATTTTCGAAAAAAATTTTTTTCAAAAAATAGAATTACGAATTTATGTTTTTAATCGATTGTATTTGGCATAATTAGTATAAAAACAACTTTAAAAGTGATTTTGGAGGGGTCAAATTTTTGGTCAAAAATCATGCCAAAATTGACAAAAATTTTGACAAGTAAAGTTCTCGGATCCCTTAGTTCCAATATTTCAAACTCCCATAACTTTGTCAAAACTGAACCGATTTTCACGTTTGAGGGCATTTTTGTCATGATTTGACCTATAAATTGATTCTACATTTAAATTATATGCATTATTGAAAATACAATTTTTTTGGATTTTTGCGAAAAGTCATGTACCCCCCCCTTGTTAATTTTCGAAAAAAATTTTTTTTCAAAAAATAGAATTACGAATTTATGTTTTTAATCGATTGTATTTGGCATAATTAGTATAAAAAACAACTTTAAAAGTGATTTTGGAGGGGTCAAATTTTTGGTCAAAAATCATGCCAAAATTGACAAAAATTTTGACAAGTAAGGTTCTCGGATCCCTTAGTTCCCATATTTAAAACTCCCATATCTTTGACAAAACTGAACCGATTTTCACGTTTGAGGGCATTTTTATCATGATTTGACCTATAAATTGATTCTACATTTAAATTATATGCATTATTGTAAATAAATTTTTTTTGATATTTTGCGAAAAGGCACCTTTAAGCCACCTTCAACTAATTTGTTTTGGTTTTCGTATTTCTTTGAAATGTTTCGTTTCCCATTGAGGTGCCAGATGCTGTCCGTGACAGTTTCAAAAGTTTTTTCCTACTGGCTGCAAAGAATTTTGGATCCACAGCGGTGGCTAAACAAATTTTAATGAATTTTAGTTCATGTGGCAGCTAAAAATGAAAAATATCAACGCTAACCCGAATATCAAAAGGTGAACCGGTTCATGGGTGCAAAGTGAAAGGAACAGCAAAGATGACAGCGTTTGCCACAGCAAGGCGGTGTTGCCACCGGCTGTTGCCTGTTGCCCCCGTTTGTCACTTAAGCGCAGAAGCCGCAGCCACAGCCGTCCCTGCTGCTGAAGCGATTGCTGCTGCTGCTGCTGCTCCGGTTCAAAGGCGTCGTCCTGGAGCAAGAGCAGAACCCAACTCAGTATGAGGTTGAGCTAAAGCCGAAGCCAAACCGCACGCTAACAAGCTGGCAGTGTGAGCCGAAAGTGTGCTTGACGGAGGCAGCCTCTTGGCCTGAAAATTAGTTGGCATTTTGACAGTGGTCGGAGCCCTGGTCTCAGCCAGGGTCGGGGGGTAATTGCAACATCAGCAAAAGCAGCAACAACTGAAGCTGAAGCGAGAACGAGAACAACAGGAAGAAGGAGCAGAGTAGTTTTTTATGCCTGTACGAGCAGAACCGTACAGACGTGTGTGTTTCCGAGCACACCGACAACAACAACAACTCACGCACTGTGCAACAGCAAAACAATTAACAGATTTCAAAATGCAGACAGAGAACGGATGGGAAGAGATAGTGGGGGGAGAGGTAGCTATGCGTATACTATACAGACAACTGATGCATAAATCATCTGGCAGAATTTTAATTCCGAATGTCAAACTGACATAACAAAGCAAAAGGTGCTTTCATAGAGCATTTTGTGCCGGGGATTGTTTTTCTGGGTTCGATTTTTGGCCCAGTTGGGCCCGACATGTTGGTATTCAAATTACCCGTTTGATGATGAAACACGTTCTGTCCGATACAGATCCTCAGCCAGCCAGGTGCGTTCGCAATTGTTGCCCTGTCCAAATGGGGGTATGGGTCGTGTCTTTGCCAGGGATAATAATTGAATTTCAAGGACCGACAAAAAGTCAGTGGCAAAAGTTGCCGAGATGTGCACATATATGTGTGAATATGACTGACTGACTGACAATGGCAAAGTTGCCACAAAATTGTCCGATTATTAATTTATCAATGTCGCAGGTTTATTGAAATAGATTTCCGCTCTTGTGAGCCATTTGCATTTCCGTTTCCGTTGCACAACAAGAGTTCCTGTCGTTTGTGCTTGCCCTCTGCAAACGAATATGTCGACTTGCATTTATGCAAATATCAAACACATTCGAGCACACACTAACGCACACGTTTATTACATTTGGCCGTAATTGATTGAAAAGCGGGGACAATAAGACGGACAATACTTCATTTTCATTATGTCAGATTAGAGCAAAAGTTAAACATTCGACTGCTTTATTTACTCGGAATTTGTATATTGATATATAACCAAAAATTTAATATTTCAAATGCCAAGCAATATTTTATTTAAATTAATTTGAAATTTGTATTCAATTTTTTTTTTCAATTTTCTTGTTGTTGCTAAGTCGTATTTCGTTTGCAGCCAAAGAAGTTTACGAAACTCCTTTTGACTGGCAACTCCTTTTGTTTGCCCGTTTGTTGCAAGCATGAGGCAAGGAGTCGAGCATCGACTACTCTGTAAAAGCCACTGCATCATTAGCAAAGAAAAAAAAAAGAAAAAAATAGCGACGGAAATTATGAAATGACTTAGAACTCGACAGAGTGTCTTTTTGGCATTGTGAGCGCCGACAGCGCATTATTAATTGCACAGACTCCAAGCGGAGTAGTATTTGCCGTTGTTATTGTTGCCTCTGTCTGTCTGTCTGTCTGCCTGTCTGATTGCGCAGCACAAACAATAGATTGTGCCTTTGTGTTGCCATTAAGTAAGTAGGCTTACTAAGTTGCAGCTGCAGCAATAATTCATTGTTCAATTTTAAGCGCATTACAATTGCTGAGAGCTGAAAAACTCTTTGTATATAAATGCGCATAAATATATATATATATATTTATATATGCACAATATATCCTACCTTTGTGTGCTATAAATATTTGGTGCGACTTAAACGTGTAATATATATATTTTTTGTTTCAATGGGAACTCTGCTTTTTAATGAGCAGAAATAATTATCAATATAGAATTATAGAATACAAAATTTGCCACAGATTATTATAATTGTTATGATATTATTTTTATTGTAATTTATTTATAGCTAATGCAAGCAAATTCTGGTTCCGCGCGCGATCTTCTAATCGAACCAGAAGTACATTAATAACTAAGTTTGTATCCAATAAACTGTTCGTGACACGAAAATGCACGACTCAACAATAGAATACGATTAACACGTACAAAAAGGGTGAGTTCTTTTTATACAATGTTTACAATATATTATAATACATTTTTACCATTCACAAGTACAATATTTGATCTTATCAATTATTCTCCCTTTATCCCAAATCAAACCCTTTTATTTATATATAATCGATTGAGACATATACAAACAAACCTGCATTTGAGCCAGAGGTTAGCAAATTCGCAAATCGCAGTCTCATATTATTTAATTTAATTTTTATACTTTGTTTTTTTTTGGAACTTTTAAATTTTGTATTTTATTGCTTTGCAAGGCATCGGTGCCTTATGGACAATATGCAATTTTATAAATTTAATGTGCAGTTTTTGTTTTACTAAACGCATTCTCATTTATTGATATGTTATATTATAACTCAAGCTGCAACAAAATTTAGATATTTTACTTTATACAAAGCTTGCTGTCAGCAAAAGATAATATAGATTATTATCGATTGTTAATAGAAAGTTATTGTATTTTTTGGGTAATGGTTGATATTTGACAAAGTAAATCAAATTAAAAACCAATTAATCAATAATTCAACTATCTTATATTATAAATTTGACAAATCTACCATGTTCATATGTTGAATCGCCGCAGGATTATGTGCTTTGCGATACGTAAAATTTGTGTAGCATACCTTTGAGCGCTTTGAAGTCTGTTTTTGACATTTGCGTTTGTGATGACAAAGCCACCACACACAGATGGTCAAAGCAGGAGAGGAAGAGATGCTGTTAGATTTGTGCAAAAAAAATTATAGAGAGACACACACTCGACTCAAGTGCAAATAAGCAATAAGGCGTCGAGTGTTTAAATTATTTGGCATTTTCAATTCAGCTTTAGCTACAGGCGGCTACAAGGTGAAGTTGACCAGAGAGAAACACCACTTCCCCCCGCTCTGCCGTCCACTTGCAGTCAACTTTCACATGAAAACTTTGGTCGCACAGGCAAACATGACCAGTTTCTGTTGTTGTATGGCCAATGGCTACTTGAGCGCTCAGTGCACTTGTTTTAGTTGTCCATTATGCGCTTCCATGCATTCCATATTCACATATAATTGTACTTAACAGAAGTTTTCCCTGCTTAAGGCCCAGCCACCAAAACCTCACTTGATGTACATATGTGTATACACTCAGAGAAATAACCAAGGAATTACTACATACAATAAAATTCTCATTTAAAGAAAATAGTTTTAGGGTACCAAAAAGTTACACAATTATGCGTTTTTCTCTGAGTGTATGTAAATATATAGATATATATATATGTTTTGAGAAATAAGACTTTTCGTTTGTGGCTGTGCCTGGTTTCGGTTTGGATTGGTTTGGTTTGTTTCAGAGTCGTTCCGTCATGCAGCTGCCACTTGGGAGCACATATCCACATGCCTCTGCAATTGACGTGCTAACCAACTGTGAGTGTGTGCTCGAGTGGTGTGTGTGAGTGTGTGTGTGTGTATCTTCAACTGATATCAGCTTGCCGCCTGTCGTTCTCCTAGCTCATTTGCCTTGTTTTGAGTATGCAACGATTGCTACTCTAATTTTCCTTTTACTCCATTTGCCTGTCGCTGAACAGACGTTTTGCATATGTCCGTTCTATGTCCGATTGTTGTTGTTTTTATTGTTGTTGTTGTTGTTATTGTAGCTGCTGTTTGCTTGGTGTTGATTCCCCAGTGTGTTTGTCTATTGTTATTGCTCTTGCCTAGCATTTTACATCAAACTGTAGTGTGCCAAGCTGTCTCTTTGTCTGCCAGTTCCTAACTCCCACTCGCTCTATCTTGCTCTCTCTTTCTCTGTCTCGCTCAGTCCATCCGGTTGTCTCTTTGTTTATTTGGCGTATTTGTTACCAGGGCACGAATGCAACTTTTGCGGCGCTCTTATGCAAAATGCATGCACGAGTTTGTATAAACTTTGTGCCCCCAACTCTTTCTCACTTTATCGTTTCGCCCTCTCTTTCTCTCTCTCTCTACAGCTTTCGTTAGGCAATTTAACTATGCAAACAGAACAAATGCCAGCTTTAAAATACCAAATATAAATTCAATAATTGTTGAGTCGGTAATTTTAAGGCTGGCAGCGGCAGCTGCCCGATTTCGTGTAATTGCGTCACAGACCGCGTAAATATGACAGCTAAAAAATTAATTATTTGGGCCACAATTTGACCGCCAGCGCTAAAAAGTTAAAATCGAAAAACGTGCGTCCCTTTGAAGTGCGGACACGGACGCGGACACGGACACGGACGCGGACACGGGCCGCACAGCTGGCGGCAATCTGAAAGTTATTTTATTTCCTACCTGAAATGCGCACCGCAGGCAACAAAAAGTTGCGTTTCGCAGCTTTTCACATTATTTTCGAATGCTTCTATTTTTAGTAATAATTATAACAAAATAACTAAAGCTATTCTATGCGGCGGATCAACTACTTATCTGCTTTAAATGTACAGATAATTATACATTATATTTATTTTTGCTACAATGTGATTATGAATAATAATAATACTAATTATAAAAAGAATCAACAACTTGAAAAGTAATGTGTTACATTTTCATGTATCTTGTATTTATATATGCAATGATTTCATTTCCTTTTATAAGAAATTTTTATGTGAAATTTTCTTTAAAATAGTAGAACACATTTTTGCACTATTCATTTTCTATATATTTTTAGCACAGAAATCATAAATATTGATTTATTATATTATTTTATATTTATAAATTTCGCGGCATATGCAAACATCAGAATCCTTGGACAGTAAACAAAAAAAACTAAGAAACTCTTTTATCAACAAATTTCTGCCCAAGGTTATGAAAATATATAAATTAACAAAAAAAAGCATTTATTGCATGGCGAAAATAAGTAGAATATGAAAAGATTTGTGTGCACACTGGTAGATGCCCTCTGGGAAATAAACAAAAAATGCATTTGTGTATTTTTTAATTATTTATGAAAGAGTTTTTTTTTTATTGCAAAAGTAGAATTTACCAATATGTACTTTTGGATTTGAAAAGCGGAGAAATTACATTTTCGTATTTAGGTTAGGAATAGGAAAAACAATATATAATCCCGAAATTCCCATATTACAGAAAAAGCAAGAAAAGATTTTTGAGGTGTTTTCTTTTTGTCAAAAACGCTTTTTTGTAATAATGTAAGAATTTCGTAAAGACTATATACAATTTCTGTATGATTTGAAACGTTTGCTCTTATGAAAAAAGATGCATTACCTTCATTTAAATGAGCTAGGACACACTTTTTGGATTTGGGTACAGGGTATGAAAAAGCTCACTAACGCAATTAAGTGGCGCGCTGTGAAAAACGAATGATAAGTAAACATGACAAGGCTTTTAAGTTTATTGCGCCAGCCAGCTCTCATTTGGCTCAAACGAGCGGGGGGCGGGGGGCGTACAGCAAGGACATTCAACAGCGTAGAACGGACGTGTGCCACCGCTCTTAGTCAAGTGGAGCTGTGGCTGTTTCTGGGGTTGGGGCTGTGGCTGTATTCCTATGCATAAGGGTGCACTAACGTGTGAGTGGGGCTTCATCTTTTTCTGGTTTTTCCTGTGGCGGGTGGAAATTGTGCACTTACTGTCACTTTTCATATGCAAAGCACTTTGTGTCTGTCGCTAATTTAATAATATGCAGCATTTTGCCAGAGAGCAGACAGTCAAAATTGTTGCGGGCTGTCGACCAGTGTTACAAAGTGTCCAATTAAGCGATTTAAACACTGTCATGG
>SCDT01000406.1:0-38292 GCA_004143765.1 Drosophila melanica
TCAACTGCCGAGAGTTTGTGTGTATGTGTTAATTTCTGGGTTCAGGGTATCTTCTAGTCGGGCGGTCCCGACTAGAGCAGTCTCACTTGTTTTATATGATTAAGTTTAATAGCAGAAGTCTTGTTATAGAAAATCTGAAATACGATTAAAAATTGTTGAAAATATAAATAAACGATATTAAAAACAACAGATGTTCAGCTAAGCATGCGCTCAGCAATTATAAGGGTTCCTTAACTTTTGTTTCTCAATATATTTAACTTTTAATGCTTAAGAAAAAGACAACTAAGTAAGGTATAAGCTATTATCCTGCCAGCTTGGCATCTAATTGGCCCATGTCCACGCCCAGTTCGATGAGGCGTTTCTCCTGCTCCTTGGTGTCCAGACCGTGCTCCTTGTTGTATCTGTAGTTGACGGTGAGCTGCACCTCCTCCAGCCCGCTGACATGATCGTACAAATTGCCCTCCAGGCGCAGATCGATGTCGCTTTCCTCGCGCAGCACGCAAAAGTAGATCAGAAAGATGGCCAGACTGCCGGTGATGACGTACGGCTGATACCACAGGGATTCATCGCTGCCACCGCTGCGTGTGTCACGTGCCCGCCAAGTCTCCGCCTGACTGCCAAAGAACTTAATGGGCTCATTGCTGATGGGTTCCTCATCCTTCGACCTAATTGTGTTCCTGCTTGCCAGTTTTTGCGCGTAGCCGCGAATGCCTGCAGCAGGCATAAGTGAACTGAAATGCACGTAGTATAGTAATTTGCAAGATTATAATTATGTTGTAAATACCTCGCCACACGAGCTTTTGTCAACAAGCGGAGCATCTTGAAGGCAACTAACAATATTTCATAACAATTGTCACGACAGCTGTTTACCGCTTAGCCTATCGATATCAGCGATATCCGTTGTAGTTCAATTATCAGCGCCCGTTAAGCGTTACAAACTTCGTTGTTTCTAACCACCTGAGCAAACCATCTTTTATGCAGAAAATAATTCAAATAGAACTCAGCAAATAGTTGATTTAGTTAATGACTGAAAAATTAACATTGTATAACATTCAAAAAAGTTTGTGTTTTACCAGCTGTTCGCAGGTCAAGAATTATCAATGCCTATCGATAAATATACCGGCAATAACAATTAGGGATGACAGCGATATATTGAGCATTCATATTGCAGTCACCCGCACACGTGTTGAAACTGTAAACACACGCCGCAATGGGCGCAACTAAGAATTTGGACCTCATAGGCACTATCGAGGATGATGCAGAGGTGGAGAATTTGTCAGAAGATTCGGACGCGGAAGTGGAAGTGAGTATAGCATAAATACAATGCGTTTTGGACATGTTGTGACATTCCTTTCCTCTACTCACGCCGTAGTATCAACCGACGAAGCTGCGGCACAAGAAGGTGACCGAGTTTGAGAAGGGCTTCGAGTTTGTGTCCTCGGTCAAGGAGTACAATCAGGACACCTGGGATGATCTGATGAAATATGTAAAGCGCAAGGCGCGCACAAAGACCGATGATAAAATCGCGTTACGGCTGCAGCAGCGTGGCGGCGCCGACGCGGTGGCCGCCGAGCAGAGTGACGAGGAGATCGCATTGTCCGACGATGAGCTCAAGCACGACAATTTGCGACTGCGTGAAAAGAAACAGACCAAGGGCAAAAAGAAAAAGTCTGCGGACGAGGGAGACTTGGACGAGGATGAGGGCGAGAAAATGCAATTCGATGACACAGTGGAAGCCAACGAGCTGATTACCTCGTTCTATCAAATGAATCTGTCGCGTCCGCTAATGCGCGCCATCGGCGTGCTGGGCTACATTTATCCCACGCCCATTCAGGCGTCCACGATACCCGTAGCGCTGCTCGGCCGCGACATTTGCGGCTGTGCGGCCACGGGCACGGGCAAAACCGCGGCTTATATGTTGCCCACTGTGGAACGTCTGCTGTATCGGCCACTGAACAACAAAGCGATTACGCGGGTGTTGGTGCTGGTGCCCACGCGTGAGCTGGGCGCCCAGGTTTACCAGGTGACCAAGCAGCTATGCCAGTTCACCACCATTGATGTGGGCCTGGCCATTGGCGGTCTCGATGTTAAGGCACAGGAAGCTGTGCTGCGCCAGAATCCGGACATTGTCATTGCGACGCCAGGTCGTCTTATCGATCACATCAAGAACACGCCCAGTTTTAGCTTGGACTCCATTGAGGTAAGCGTGCATTAAGATTAGGATGCAAAATACCCGGCAAAAAGATGATGAATTGCAATCCTTGCGCTCCGAGCTCTTTGTAGCTATGCGGACAAAGTTTTGGTACTTGCGATTGCGCTGCAGTTGCAAGCTGATCACAATTAAAGATTAAAGATAAACATTTCCTTAGAGTAGCTTAACAATTTGCATTATATATTGCAGGTGCTTATCTTGGATGAGGCCGATCGTATGCTGGACGAGTATTTTGCCGAGCAAATGAAGGAGATCATCAACTCCTGCTGCAAGACACGCCAGACGATGCTCTTCTCGGCGACCATGAGCGAGCAGGTGAAGGATCTAGCCGCCGTCTCGCTAGACAAACCGGTCAAGGTGTTTGTCAACAACAACCAACAGGTTGCGTTCAATTTGCGGCAGGAGTTTATACGCATACGCGAGGATAAGGAGGGCGATCGTGAACCCATACTGGCCAGCTTGATTTGTCGCACATTCCACGACCATTGCATGGTCTTTGTGCAGACCAAGAAGCAGGCGCATCGTCTCCACATTCTGCTCGGCCTGCTGGGCGTCCGTGCCGGCGAGCTGCACGGCAATCTGACGCAGCAGCAGCGTCTCGAGTCGCTCAAACAATTTAAGGAGGAGCAAATTGATGTGCTGATTGCCACAGATGTGGCAGCACGTGGTCTCGACATTGTTGGCGTCAAGACAGTAATTAATTTTGTGATGCCCATTACCACGGAGCATTATATACATCGTGTGGGTCGTACAGCACGTGCCGGACGAGCTGGCATCTCTGTCTCGCTGGCCGGCGAAAAGGAGCGCAAGATTGTCAAGGACATTATAAAGAATGCCGAGAGCAGCGTGAAGAACCGCATCATACCACCAGAGATCATTGAGAAGTATCGCAACAAGCTGACGGCACTGGAACCCGAGATACGTAAGTGCAGCTAATATCCTTGATGCCTTATTTATTTTAAACTGAATATCTATGGCAGAGAACATACTCGACGAAGAGCAGGCGGAGCGTCAATTGGCCAAAACGGAGCAGCAGCTGTCGAAAACAGAACGAAAGCTGCTCGGACAGCCCAACGAGAAGCGCACCTGGTTCCAAACCAAGCAACAGCGCGAGAACGAAAAGGCCCGTCTAGCGCTCACCTCCGAGGAGGATGCCAAGCCAGCGGCAGGAGCAGCAGGCGGAAAAGGTAAGACGGCAGGCAAACGCAAGCGGCCCGAATATGGTGGCGATGGCGAGGATGGACCGCCGGTCAAGGAGCTGGACGCCAAGTACAAAAAGAAGAAGAAGGAAGAGCCGAGAAAGAAGACGCCCGAACAGCTGGCTAAAGAGCGCGCCATGAAGGAAGTTGAAAAGGTTTCGCTGGTACGCGCTAAAATGGCCAAGCTACGCAAACGACCTGCCAAACTGGGTGCGGCGACCGAGAGCCACAAGTACTCCGGTGCTGGTGGTGGCAAACCCAAGCGACGAGGCGGACAATCCGCCTTCACCAATGATCTAACCGATGTCAGTCGCAGCGGTGCACTGCGTCTGAGGTAAGTACACACTACCTGATATTAAGGTGGTCAATAATGGGTTAAATATATATTCTCTCCAACAGATCCGAGGCCAATCGCCACAAGAAGATGTCGAAGATTGCGGCCAAAAAGAAAACGAGCAATGTGAAGTTAACCAACAAGGCGGGTAAAAACAAATTCAACAAGGGCAAAAACTTTGGTGGACCGCGTTTCGCCAAAAAGGACAAAAAGAAATAGTCGATAAGTCTGGGTAATATTCTGTAATAAAACATGAAACTAAACAATTATTCAAAATTCACAAAATAGACAAAAACCGAATATTCTTTTTTGCGTAGATTTCAGCTGCTAAGCTTAATTATGGCGCTGAGATGGTAGATACGATGATACACATAATGTTAAAATAATCAAAACAAAAAAAAGATATTTTTGTAATTGTAATTCAAATGGAACCTCAACAAGTTAGTGTGACCAGCGCAGCCAGCAAAAGTTCCGAGGTCTGCTCTTTTCCAACTTTTGCGAGTCGTACTTTGCCATAAAGAATAAAAAGAAATTGTAATGAGGGCCATCTGCTAACTTTGTAATAAAACATTTAACCAAACAATATATTTTTTCAACAGAAAATCGAGCATCGTTAATTCTTTTGATATTCATATGCAAATGAAAGCTAAGCTGCTCAGTGTGACCACGCACAGCATTGGTAACTAATGTTTTAATCGTTTCTGCTCTTTGGCCACACATTGTTTTAAGCTTTGCCATTTTGTTTAGTTTTTTGCGTTTCGCTGCGCAATTTTTTTATTGCTAAGTTCAAATGTTTTACTAAAATATTCGTACGTGCAATTACAACAACATCAACAAAATGTCTGAGCAATTTAGGTACGGGCCGCCGGATTCCGATGACTCGGACTGCAGTAGCTACGATGGTTTCTATTTTTCCGAACCCGTAAGTTATTTCAATGGATTTGGGCACTTGCTTAACCATAATATAAATCTTTATTTAGTTAAAGCGGGTAAAGATCGTGCCGGAAGTGCCGCGCGACCACATGCTATGCGCTGCAGTGCAGGAGGGCAATTTACAGCTTGTACTTGAACAAATCGATGCGCTTAAGTTCGATGTGAATACTCCCTTGACCACCGGTCTCACGATGCTAATGTATGCATGTCGCGAGGGGTTCTACGAGCTGGCCGCGCACCTGGTCATGCAGATGGGCGCGAACGTCAACCGACAGGTGGATTCGGAGATGCCGCTAATGTACGCCTGCGACTGCAATTCGGGGGATGCGGAGGTAGCCGAAAAATTGGTGCGCCTGCTGCTGGACCATGGTGCCGTTATCAATGTCTCTGATAAGTATGGCGTGACACCGTTTATGTTCGCCTGCCGCAGGGGTTACACCAACATTGTTCGCCTGCTGATAAAGGAAGTGAGCTTCGATTCGGTGGACAATCAAGGCTGCACGCCCATCTTCCATGCCATTGAGCACAATCATGGGGATATAGTCAAGCTGCTGGTGGATGCGGGCGTTAATACCAGCCTGCCCAACAACAAGGGTTACACACCTAAGCAGGTGGCCGAGTTCCACGGCTTCTACGATCTGCTGGAGCTGCTGCCGCGCGATCGTGTTGACGTCGATGTGGTGCCGTCGGAGTTTCTCGCGTACAGCACGCTGCGCGACCATGTGCCGCGCATCTTCCTGAAGACCGATTGTCCAGAGTACTTTCAGGAGCTGAGCAGCATACTCAGCTCTATTGATATGACCAATGTGCTGGTGCATTTTGCCAAAGCGCGTATCTCACTGGCCGAATTCCTAACCATGGATGACCAACGGATGTCTGAGATTGGGATTAGCTTTCCCATCTATCGCAACAAGATCATGAAAGGCATACTAGAGTGAGTACGATCCGACGAAATCATTATTGTTTAGGCTATCTCCTAGTCGCATTCTACTCAATTGTTTTAATATTCTGATATCTCTTCTGTAGCTTTCACTTGCATCACTGGTCGAATAAATCTATTGCACGCATTAAAAAGGACGGCATGGACAAGTGCGTTAAGAGTCCTTCACTTTGATTAAATGTGCTTTAACTCGCTTTTACATTACAGCTTCTACGAGATACTCATGATCACCGCCAATCATTTGCAGCATTTGGTCGTCATTCAGGCCTCGCTGCGCTTTGTCATGCAGAATCAATTAAATGGTAAACTTGGTCTGCCCACGGACATGCAATTGGCCAACTTGCAAAGCAATTTAAAAGCATATCGCGGCGTGATAAAAGATATAACCAAGACGGTTAAATATGTAAGCATGTTTGCAAGTACGTTCAACCCGCTTTAAATCGAACGATTTTTTTGCAGCTTGGTTCGTTCAGCCCACCAAAAAGTCCTCTCTATATTGACTACAATGAAATATTGGCCGAGCGCAAACGGCGCAAGGTACGCAGTGTCTTTAAATACACTACCATTATTTTGGGCATATCGGTTTTCATCTGCTTGAAGTGTAAATGGTTATTTTAAGCTTTTTCTCACCCACACTCGGACTACTATAGTATTAGTTAACAAGCATTTCCGTTAAAGCTTAAACACAAATGCAGTACAAATAACCTTAAACCAAGAATTTTGAAAATTCTTAAAAGTTCTCGAATCAAATTAGCTATAGTTATAACACTTTACGAAATGTTATTTGAAGTTTATGTTAAACTAAAAGTGAGTTAATAAAAGAATAAATTGTTGAAAAAATCACGTTCTTAATGTTTTTTCCATACGGTTTTTGCAGCGCGATATGTATCAAAATAATACCAACGATTAACAAAATTTCGATAAGTCGAAATGTGTTCCATCACTGCTTTGTTTACAATGCTTTTTAGTGTTGTACACCGTAGTTCAATTTACGATGAACTATTATTCGGTTCCTAGTGAGTAATTCAATTCAACGATTCGGCACAGTTCTAGCCGCAATTCATTTTGGCGCTATGCTGGAACCGGGGGTTATTAAAAAACTAGACGAGGTTGTTGTCAATCGCATAGCTGCCGGCGAAATTATACAGCGTCCGGCCAACGCGCTAAAGGAGCTGTTGGAAAATAGTCTGGATGCCAAATCGAGCCATATCCAGGTGACCGTCAAAGCCGGCGGCCTGAAGTTGCTACAAATCCAGGACAATGGCACCGGTATACGCAGGGAGGATCTGGCCATTGTATGCGAGCGCTTCACCACCTCCAAGCTGAGCAAATTCGAAGACCTGACGGAAATTGCCACTTTCGGCTTCCGGGGCGAGGCACTCGCCAGCATCAGCCATGTTGCCCACCTGAGCATCCAAACCAAAACGGCCAGCGAGCGTTGCGGCTACAAAGCCACCTATGCGGATGGCAAGCTGCTCGACGCAGCAAAGCCATGTGCCGGCAATCAGGGCACAATTATTACCATTGAAGATTTGTTCTATACGATGCCACAGCGCCGGCAGGCGCTCAAATCGCCAGCGGAGGAGTTTCAAAAGATCTCCGATGTGTTGTCCAAGTACGCAGTGCACAATCCGCAGGTGGGCTTCGTTCTGCGCAAGCAGGGCGAACAGCCGACATTAAAGACGCCGGCGTGCAGCTCGCGAACGGAAAACATTCGTGCCATTTATGGCTTCGGCGTTGCCAAGGAGCTGATGGAATTCAGCCACAAGGATGAGGTGTACAGGTTCGAGCTGGAGTGCCAGCTCACCCAGGTGAACTATGCGGCCAAGAAGTCAACGCTGTTGTTGTTTATTAATCATCGCCTGGTCGAGTCGGCGGGTGAGTGGAAAACATAAAAAGTTCATCGCTTTACTAATCCTCTCGAGCTTACAGCCCTTAAGACCGCAATCGATGCCGTGTATGCCACATATTTGCCACGGGGTCAACATCCGTTTGTTTACATGAGCCTGATGCTGCCGCCACAAAATTTGGACGTCAATGTGCATCCCACTAAGCACGAGGTACATTTTCTCTACCAGGACGAGATCATTGAGCGCATCAAGCAGCAGGTGGAGGCCAAGCTGCTGGGCAGCAATGCCACAAGGAGCTTCTACAAGCAGCTCAAGCTGCCCGGCACCACGGATCTGGAGGTGACCCAGACGCTGGACAAAACCCAGCGCATCTACGAAAAGGAAATGGTGCGCACCGATGCCGCTGAACAAAAGCTGGACAAGTTTTTCAAGCCGCTGGAGAAAAGCGACTCGGGCGTGTCCAGCAGCCCGGGCAATGAAACGCAGGAGGAAAGTTTCCGGCTGACGGCGGCCCGCAAGGCGAAGGAGGTGCGTCTTACCAGCGTGCTGGACATGCAGCAGCGGGTGGAGCGCCAGTGCCATGTGCCACTGCGCACCATCCTTAAGCAGCTCGTCTATGTGGGCTGTGTGGACGAGCGGCGTGCGCTCTTCCAGCACGAAACGCGCATGTACATGTGCAACACCAGCGCCTTCAGCGAGGAGCTCTTCTACCAGCGGCTGGTCTTCGAGTTCCAGAATTGTGGCGAGATCAGCGTGGCGCCGCCACTGCCGCTGCAGCAGTTGCTGCTGATTGCGCTGGACAGTGAGGCCGCCGGCTGGGTGCCTGAGGATGGCGACAAAGCGGAGCTGGCCGCCAATGCGGTGTCCATACTCCAGGAGAAGGCGCCCATTATGCGCGAGTATTTTTCGTTGCGAATCTCTGAGCAGGGCTGCCTGGAATCACTGCCAGCTCTGCTGCCACAGCACGTGCCCAGCCGCGCCCAGTTGCCCATCTATTTGCTGCGCCTGGCCACCGAGGTGGACTGGGAACAGGAACAACAATGCTTCGAGAGCTTCTGTCGCGAGACTGCGCGCTACTACGCCCAGCTGGACTGGCAGGATGACGGCGACATGCGCAGCCAGCACTGGCACATGGAGCACACCCTCTTTCCGAGCTTCAAGAAGTTCCTGCTGCCGCCGGCGCGACTCAAGCAGCACCTCTACGAACTAACCAGTCTGCCCACGCTGTACAAGGTCTTTGAACGTTGTTAGTTTTTTTTTCTCAAATGTCTAAGTTGATTTCATATAATTCTCAACCAGTTTAATGGCTTTAAATATAGTTGCACTTAAAAATAGGTACAGAAAAATAAAATCACAGAGGGAGGGTACTCCTCGATGTAAACTACCAAAATAATGGTTACATTAATGTGACTTAACTATATAATTATATATATGTTTATGTAACAATTGTAAAGTTAACGAACTGAATTTGAACCAAAGGATGTTGAAGGTAAAACAAAGACGCTTATTGGATCGGAGAAGGCAAACTTGTGATCGCTATGGAATTTTTCAATGTGATCGATGGTCTGAGAAATGTAGTAAACTGCTCAAGTTAGAGTTGTGACACGCCCGAGAACATTATTCTGGTAGCGACATTTGTCGGCGATATTTATAAATATAAAACAGTGAAGGATTCGGACGCGATGTGATGAGAACGCACAGAGCGTAGTGCGTAGTCCAGTGATGAGTGAAGTTTTAGTGGGTGCAAGTCCCACATACCGCAAAATATGGATACTTTCAAGACAACGTTCACAGCAGGTACACTGCGATCAAAGAACCTTTTAAGTTTGATTAGATTTGGTCTAGGAAACCAATTTTGATTTAAAGATGCTTAAAATAGTTCAATAACAGTTAAATAATGGCATTTAATTAACAGTGCGACATTCAAAAAATAATGTGTTTAATAAATATTTCTAAAACTAGGTAACTAAGCGCAACCAGCCCTGCAAAATCGAGTGTTTAATTGTCTGTGAGTGCTTTCAATGTATGTGCATATTGGGAGCTTCATATTTTATGTGTGTAGTGTAGTGTAGTGTGGTGTGTGTGTGGGTAATTTCTTTTTATATATCCACATATTCTGCAGCAAGCTTTGTTATAGTTCTAATAGGTGAATAGTAAAATGAAATAAAAACGTTTGCCTGACAGAAAGTAGGGAAAAGCCACAGGGAAAACAATACCCAAGGCTGACCGCAAATTGAGTCGCCTTGTTTACGGTTTTCCCCTTTTAAAAAATCAGTTGGCCCGATAATTGGTTAGATCGGGCTGCCGGAGCCGTTGGACCCTCTCGGCATTCCGGACGTGTTGCTTCAGCAGTTTCATGACTTCCGTTTCGTGTTGCTCGGGCGTGGGCTTCACGCCCGTCGCCCAATAATAAATGTCCCAATCGTTGCTCACGCCGTTGATGAGTTCATCATAGAGAGCCGTTTGGTTAGCATCGAAATCCTTGAGATACTTGTGCGCAAAGGTGCTGAGAAGCAGGTCGTTCTCCAGCATGCCCCGTTTGCGCGATTGGTATAGCAAACTGTGAGTAAGCAATTGGTTATTCAAAATATATATAATCTTTCCGCAAACTAACAAGTATGAACAATTGAACTTATTCAGAAAATTGAACTAGATCTAACTACAATCAATCATCTTACCGTTGCTTGCGTTTGGCCAGCGGCTCATCCGGACGTTTGGGATACTCGGGCAGAGGCAGATCGGGGCCGGCAAAGTCTACAATAACATCATCATTGGTGGATTCAGAGGCACAGCGCCGCCAGGGCAACGGCAGCAGTACAGATGGTACCGTACAACGGCGCAACTGTTGCCAAAAATAAACCGCAGGAATTGCACTTGCAAATTATGCAATCGAAATGCATTTAGTAGTTTCTTTTACGTTTACTTACAAGTAGCTGCGACAACATTTTCCAAATTCAAATTTTGCTTTTTGGACTACGTTCGAAAATATCAATTTTACCTTAAATTTTGTGTTTGTTGTTCACAGCAACGTGTTCCAAAACCGAATGCCGAAATATTGTTATTACTGCGGCGTATTTTTCCATTTTGGCGCCGCCTGCTTCAGGTTTAAATAAAGAATATAACAGGGCTGCACAAATTTCAATTCTAGGGCTGAAAAACATTGAACTCGTGCTTGCATTCATTTACTGTTAGGGATGACAAAATTGGGTACTTTAATTTCTTCATTGAAAAGTGGTTAGTTTTAAAATCACTTTTAAAATTTAAAAAATATACTATTAATTTTGTTTTGAGCTATACAAATTCACTTTGCATAGATATGACGTCACTTTGAATTTCGCACACTCTCAACATGTGCCTGCGCAACGCGTTACCTCTTCAAATACTCAATGGCATGATTCGCTGTGTTTTTGCCTCAGTCTTCTTGCGGTGTTCTTTGCGTATGGTACGGATTCGGTGCGCGAGTTTCGTTCTTAACGCCGACGCAAAAATACATAAATATATATACATATGGTAAAATATATATGTAAAAATTATGTGAAAATAAATATATGTATATGTATATGAAGGCAACGCCGTGTTTACAATTTGCTTGAGCCTTGTGCCCAATTCCTTGTTTGCCTGTGTTGGTGTTAACTGTATGCGTGTGTGTGTGCACATATTTGTTATTCGCGCGGCAAAAAAATAACAAAAATAAAACCGAGTAAAAAGTAAACAAGAATATATCGATGCCACAATTTGCGGCACAAAAATGCTGAACATATAAACAAAACAAAGTACATTTTAAGCAATAGCTGCTTTACGCGCGTGTGTGTGTGTGTGTGGTGTGTGAGTGCGGGCTTTGTTTTTGTCTTATTTTTACGTGTAAAACAACAAAGGCAACAACAACAACAGCAGCCGCCGCAGCATAAGGCAGCGCAGCAGCGGCAAAATGCCGGCGACAGCGAATTGGTGCCTGCTGTTGTTGCTGGTTTTCGCCGCCGTCGTCGTCGCTAGCAGCAAATCGAAGCAGCAGCAGCAGCAACAGGAGTCCGGCTCCACAGCAGCGAAAGCAAAAACAAAAACGCTGAGTCCCTTGACTGAAAAAGGTAAGCCTTAATTTGTTGCTAATCTCTGCTGTGGTGCATTAACCCGACGGCAGTGACGTCGTCGACGTCGACGTCGCCGTTGCCGCCTGGCGTCGCTTGAGTAAACATATAAATGCGCTCTCACTCACGCTCTCGCACTTTGGCTCTTGGTTGTTCCTTCGCGTTTCGCTTATGCCAAAAATAACAAACATTGTCCCCCTCGCGCCAACAATTTTGTTATGCAAATTCTTTTCCTTGTTTCAGAAGTACCCACAAAACAAAAACGAAACGTTAACAAAATTTGTTTTGTTGAATTCGCTTGGAATTTTATTGCCGCAGCAACTGAAATGTGGCGCACATAAAAATGTTGCAACATTTTAAACAATTGCTACTCCCCCCCCACTGTCCAGTCCGCCCCTCTGCTCAGAGCAACTGTCAACCGCCAATAGAGCACTTAGGGGCCGTCAACAACAAATAAATTAAAAATAATATGCAAATGTGCATACTACACACATACAAACACACATACATGTGGCGACCTGTGGCCGCATTATGCATTCACATGCTCCAGAACGTCAAAAGCGCAAGAAGAAGAAACTAATCAGAATAGCGGGTGACGGGGAAACTGTATAAAGAAAAAGTCAAGTCAACACTGAGCTCGTTAAATTGAACGAAAGAATCGGAAGCAATAAAAAGAGAGGAGTGCTGCCACTAAGAGATACCCTGTACTTGTGGGGTTAAATAAAATTCTTAAAATAAAATAATTACAATTTTGAAGTTGGAGATACTTCCTTCTGCCTGCTACATACAACCATTCTACCCTTGTTACAATGGGCACAGGGTATTAAAAAAGAAAGTATTTGCTCATTTGGTGGCGTCATAGCAACAATTTAAATAGCAACATAATAATAATAATAGAAATAAACAAATTTTTTTAAGTGTAACTCAATAAAAATTTCTTTGGCAACCAGACAAACGGGAAAAACAGAATAAAAAAGTCAAATTTAAGAAGTTTTAACAGTAATTAAAGATTAAAAGATTAAAAACAAAAAAAAAACGTCACAGAGAATAGTTCTCATCGAATGAATATTTTTAAATTATTATTCTTTTTTTTTTTTTAAATATTATTAAACAAATCATTTTCAGATTTTCTTTTTTTTTAAATTTTCAGAAATGTTTGAGTTTAACCTTTCCTATTGTTTCTATTTTTCATATTGAATTATTTATATTCGATCCTCTATTGCAAATTAGTTGAGATGATTTTTTAATTAAATTAAGCACACTGCTTTAGGGTTTTCCGTCAATGTTGGAGCTCGACTTTTCTTATTTCCATAAATTTCTTAACCCGTTTCACGTTCCCATTCTTGGTTTCTGCTCAATTGTGCGGCTCTTTGGGCCCTCTGCATACACTTGCCTTCTGCTCAATTCGGTCCTTTGCTCCGCTTAACTCTCCGAGCGCGCCTCCCCCCTCCCCTGAGCCGTGTGCCCCTCTCGGGCCGACAACGTAACTGTAAACAAGCCGCTGCGGCGCAAGGACAATTTGTGCGCTGTGTTAAAAAATTATGAAGTGAAGCCCGTGTGAAGTGGGCCACAGTAAAACGTCGCTGCCGCGGGCAGCAGCAGCAGTGGGGTGCGAGGGCTGTGGACAAACGTAGGCAAAATGTTTTCTTACCAGCGCTCTTCCCCTCCCTGTTTCTCTCTCTCCCTTTCCTCTCGCTGGAAGTTTCCCTGGACGAGTAGATGCAACCCCAGCTGAGGCGGCGGCAGCTGTTGGGTCCATTGCCCTTGCCAACCCCCTTCGCCGTGCGCGCCGTGCGGGCGGAAATATTGCGGAAATCGTTTATCATGTCGCCAATGGCTGCGTTTTAATAATTGCTGCTGCGCGACAAAATAGCGAAAGCGAAAACGAGAGAGAAAATACAGGGGATAGAGCGGGGTAGAGCCAGCCAGCCAATTAGTTTATGCACAAATAAAAAAATCAAACAAACGTGGAAGTCACCTTTGACCAGGCCAAGTTTTACGTGTATGTTTTTTTTGTCGCTTGTTTGTTTGCCCTGGCGCTGAGCTCAAGTTCAAGAGCATACGATAACCTGCGCACAGGCGATTAAGTAACAACAACAACAACAACAACAACAACAATAACAAAAGCAACAAACAAGTCTACACACACAAACATAAGTCACACCAGCTTTAGTCTGAGCAAACAAGCCCACAAATATGAAAAAAAAAAACAACAACAACAAGGTGAGGCTAAGCAAGCCACTGGCCGAATGAAACAGCAACAGAGAGAGAGCGAGAGTGTAAGCGAGAGAGCGAAGCAAAAAAATCTGCCGTCGCTTGTACAAACAATGTAAAGAAACATGAACAGAAAAAAACAACCAAGAAAAATACCAAACAACTGGACAAGCCGGCCGGCTTTAAGTCTTAAGCAGCAGCAGCAACAACAGAAATAACTAGAACTGTAAAGACAATGGGAACTGCGATAACTGAATGCTCTAAGCCAAATGATAAATGAATCAAAAATAAAAAAAAAATAACATAACAGTGCTTAAAAATGCGAATCGAAAATTTGAAAATTTTAAATTTGATTTGAAATAAATAATTGGAATTTTTTATGATACAATACTTAGTTTATTGCAAATAATTGTTATCAACTTTATTGATTTCCACTAATTGTGCTCTTATTTTAAAACTTTTTAGTTCTAAATAACAGAAATAACTAAAACTGTAAAGAACATGAGAACTTCGATAACTGAATGCTCTAAGCCAAATCGTTGAATCAAAAATTAAAAAAAAAATACAAAAAAAGAGTAACTAAAATATCGAATCTAAAATTTATTTGAAATTAATATTATGAATTTTTTACAATATGCAGTTTAATGCAAATAATTGTCATCAACTTTTTTGATAGCCATTAAAAACAATTATTAAAAAAAAATAATTTTGCTCTTATTTTAAAACTTTTTATTTTTAAACAACAGAAAAACCTAGAACTGTAAAGAGCATGAGAAATTCGATAACTGATTGCTTTAAGCCAAATCATTGAATGAAAAATTAATAATAAAAAAAAAAAAATACAAAACAGTTCTTAAAATCTCGAATCAAAAATTGGAATAATATTCGGAATTTTCTATGATAGAATATTTGGTTTATTGCAAATAATTATTAACTTTTTTGATTTCCACTAATTGTGCTCTTTTTTTAAAACTTTTTATTTATAAAGTATAAATATCTTAAAAAAATCCTCCCAACCTTTTGAGTTCAGGCAATAAACATGGGTGTTGAATTTGTCGTCCAAATCTTTTAACAAGAAAACTTGGTTTGGTTCGAGCTAGTTTATTGGCAGATTTTTTGGATTCGGTTCAAGCATTAATCTATAGAAATGACCTTAATGGTACTCGAGTGCCAAACCAACTGATAGAATCAGAATTCCCGATGGCAGTTTAAAGTTTTGAACTATTTTCAATTGTATACTTAACATAGTAAATGGGCTTCAGCAGCGGTTAAGGACATGCAAAGCCCATGAGCAAATAATGATAAGTAAACAATTAGGCGCTGACGTTGAATTTTGCAGTTATTTGAAACGCAACTGAAACTCGCTTGGTTTTTCCAACTGTTTCGTTTTTTTGTTAGTTCATTTTTTGTTGTTGACTTCCTTAGTGATTTATTGCACAATTTAGTGGCTACAACTGGAGTTTGCCTCGTTCGTTTTGTACTTAGTTGCAATACTTTTATGGTCTGTCTGGGTCTGGGAATGACGCACGACCAATGACGATGACGATGATGATGATGATGATGATGGGACCGGTTCGGTAAACAAAGACAATGTCGTCGGCGTCCAGAGTCTAGACGTGATTGCCCTATATGGCTATGAAAAAAGTAAATGTATCTTTAAGCTGTGCTGATTGCTGCCGTTCTCAAGCTGCAATTCAAGTATCGAACTGCAACCAGGTACGACAGAGCTGAACTGTATCAAGCAAATTACAAAGCTCTCTTTTAAAATATGTTCAAATTGTATTTAATCTATGTTATTTTACAATATTTGTGTTTATATTTGTGCAAACAAAACTAAACAGTTTTTTGATTTTAAGAAGTCACAAAAATAAGCTAAAAATAAAACAACATTATAACTAACCGGTTTCAAAACACGTTAAGTTTATTTAGAAATATTCTTGTTAGTACTTAAAGACATTATATTGCGTATTATACCCTGTAGTTATAACAAATGCGAAAAGTGTAATAAACTGTATATAAAAGATAATAGGATATATATTTGGTCAAGTTTTTTGTTTTAAATTCCGTTTGAATAAAGCGTTTTTGTATTTTCTTCTTGCAATTAATCATAAATAATTTATATTTTGACCATTTGTTCTCCATGCAATTAGCCAACAATTTCTTTTGGATTTTTAGCAACTTGCAGCAACTTGCTGCTGCAGCATTATGCCAAATGCCTTCTTTGCTTGCTTTTGAAATACTATATGAGTATTCATATTCATATTCATATTCATGGCTAGTCGTATTCAGTCAGGTTTTCAATTAAAGAACTGCAAATAATTAGATGGCAATTAAAAATTCATTGCTTACTGCTGACACAAGACCGCCCACACACACACACACACACACAGAGAGTCACACACACGCCAATTTGTGAGACTCATCTAGAGTCTTCCACGTGACAGCTTGTAATGAGCTCACGCACACAGACCCACACACACACACACACTCACACACATGCACACATTCGCTTTATAAAAGAGATGCTGAAGGGGGGCGGGGCGGCGGCATAAAGTCGCGGCGGGCATTATGACATTTAAATAATTTAAGCTCTACGAGTCGACATGCATTTGCTTTTTCCCTAAACCGCAAACACACACACACACATATAGAATGTAACTTAGTGTGTGCATCCCTTTCTCTCTCTCTCTCTCCCCGTCTCTCTCTCTTTCTATCTATCTGTTGTCATGTATGTCTGTGTATGCACTCAATTTAGTTTTAATTAGCAATGAGCATGGAATAATTGTACCAAACCTAAAGCTACAAACTCAACGAGCAGCTCAAGTGGACCACAGGCCCGGCTCAACAGACTGCCCATGCCCTATGGTAGTGTTATCCCCTCCCACTGACTGCCTCCCTCTAGCCGAGCAACGGCTTGCAGACTCTTGCCATAATTATTTTTTTTGCCCCATTCCCATAATGATAATATTTTATAATTGCCCTCTCTCGGCCATTTGCTTGGCCGTGCGCAAAGTATTCGACTTGAGGCAAATTTCCCTTTTTTTTTGTTCAAACTCTTCGCCTGCCATTTGGCACTCGGTTAAAATAATTTTAATGGTCAAGCGCAGTTTGGAGGATTTACGAGAATTTCATTGCAAATAATTGAGGTAACCGAAGCTCTCACAGCGGATGATGTCATTGAAAGATAACGGAAAATTGAGTGGTATTCGAAAGAAGTCCTTCATGGAAACGTGAAAAGAATCAATTATCATCTGAACTTATAGTGAGAGTTATTTCCAGAATGCTGACAAAAATATTTAGCGAGTGCTTCCACTTGAATTGAATTGAATCTACATGTAAAATTTGTGCTTGATTGAGAAACATTTTTTATATTTACTTATTTTCAAAAATATATATATATATTATATTTTTAATTGAATGTATTTTTCTCAGAAAACATACATACAAAAACTAAAAAATTGACAAAAATTTTGTCATATAAAGAACCCATAGTTTGCTTGTTACAAACTTTCATAACTAAGTCAAAACTAACCCGATTTTGAGTTTTGATGTAATTTTGTATACCCTAAACCCATTGAAAATGGCTAAAAAGGGTATGATGGTTTTGTTAAAATGTATGTAATAGGCAGAAGGAGGCATCTATCCCCATAAAGTATATATATATTTGATTAGGGCGACGACCTAAGTTGATTTAGCCATGTCCGTCTGTCTGTCTGTATGAACGCAGCGACCTCGGAAACTACAAATGGTAGAAAGCTGATATTGGTCCAATTTGTACATATCATACGCAGAAAAAGTTTATCATTTTTTTCGATAGCTTGCTCTGTTTCATTAATATCGATAAAAATCGATAACAACCTTTTGTTTTTTTTACAATATCTCGGTAACTTAAAGAGGTAGAGGCAACAAGTTTAGTGCGTTATGTGCGTTTTGACTAGACGCATACCTCCCCCCAAACGCATCCACTATCAAAAAAACCATAAGAATCGCCCTCTCACTTGTTTTCTTCATGATTTGTCCTCTGCATCTGCATTTAAAATTTGTGCATTATCGAATACTTTGACATGTTTTTGGTAAAAATAAACAATTGTCACAACTAAATAAATTTTCTGCTCGTTGGATGCTTGTAACTGTTGAACAGCATTTTAAACAATTTAAATTTATAGTGTTGTAATTTCAGCAACTGCTAAGCCAAAAACAAGCACTAAAACTGTGCGTGCCTCAACTTTAGTGCTGCTTTAAATTTGGCTGCCATTGGCTAGCTATTAAATTTACAGCCAACTCTTTTGGCGCCATTGTAAGCCGTAAGCGTTATAAAAGCTCAGCGCACACACAACACCAACACCAACAGCAACAACAACAACAATAATATGGCGCGTGTGTGCCGAGTTATAAAGCATATGCCATGGAACTGGAACGTTATCCATAATACGACCATGATGCTGTAGCAGAAGAGGCATTAAAGCCAGTACTCGCAACAGTAAAAACTCGCCAGCAACAACCGACAACATTTGTATAGTCCTCTCACTACCCCCATCCAAGAACCCATACCCTTGCCCGTTTTAATATTGAAAATCATTTAACATTGTTTGCATTTGCTTACTGCAGTCATAACAGGGGACAGCGGGCAGCGGGCAGCGGGCGGCGGGGTGATGTACTAAGAGTACTAAGGCGTTGAGCTTGTCGCAGTAAATGTTCTAGTCATGTAACGACAAGCCGCAGTGTCAAATCCACCCCCCACACACACACAGACACACACACACACACATACACTGCTGAAACTGACACAATATAGACATAAATTATGTTTATGCAAATTGATTTTATGAATTTTGAGTTTCTGCACTAACGTAAAGTTCAAAATAGGTTTTTGTTTCAAAAGCTTTGTTTAGATTAACTTAAGTTTAAGTTAAGTAATTAACAATTGTTAAACTTAATAAAATAAAATAGTTTAAAAGTGTTGATTTTTGCTTAGAAAAAAAGTATTGTAAACTGATACAATAAATAATTTAAAGCAATTATTAACCAATCTTAGATTCTATATATATGTATATATTTTTTTAGTAATCAAGTTTATTTTATTGCAGTATTCAAATGTGAATAACAAATTTGCATTAACTAAAGATAATGCTGAGTTTTTTGTATTAATACATTGTTTGTTATTTTCAATTCGGAATGCCATGTTTCATTGTTATTAATCCAATTTTATTTTGATAAAATTTTTGGATATTTTTTTGTTTATTTTGTTTTTGCTGCGTTCTTTTCGCCAAGAATTGAAAAGTATATCTTTTGATTTATGTTTATAAATAAAATTGTGTATACACTTTCTGGCATTCTCACGATTCGGCTTTTCGTGTTTAATGTGCGACGCATGAACTCTGAACATGGATGCTGTCATTGGCGTTTGGTTGTTGACTCGGGTATGCATGTGTGTGTGTGTGTGTGTGTGTGTGCGTGCGTGTGTGTACAACATTTATTGCTCATACGCCGCGTTGCAGGCACGAACATTTT
Organism: Drosophila melanica; assembly: GCA_004143765.1. NCBI lineage: Eukaryota > Metazoa > Arthropoda > Insecta > Diptera > Drosophilidae > Drosophila > Drosophila melanica. The sequence continues at coordinate 19,279 of SCDT01000406.1, forward strand.
ACAAAGTAATTTAAGCGGCCGTCGACAGGCGGACAGCGAGGGTACTGTGGCAGGGTAGCGACGGCAACTAAAACGCAAATTAATGATACGCAATTGCGGCAAATCGCACGCTTCCATGTGGGCGCCATTTTGTTTGAAGTGCGCTTCAGTGCCGGCAACGAGAGAGGCTGAAACGGGCGGCGGGGAAAGCTGACGAATGGGAAAGCAAGAGAGTTGCTTGCCATAAGCTTTTATGTTGTTGTTGTTGTTGCTGCACTTGTTGTTTACGTTTTTTGTGTTTTTTTTTTTCATTTTTTTTTATGCATATTTGTCTACCTTGATGCAGTCGTCGTTTGCTCTTGTTGTTGTCGCTTTTGTGCACTAATTTTTTCCTGGCTTTTCTTTTTGCGCAACGCCTTTTGTTTGCCAGGCTTTCGTTCCCCAATGACTTGCACTTGTTATAGTTGTTGCTGCTGCTGCTGCTGCTGCTACTGTTATTATAACCAAGCGCTCGACGCTTTGGCAAATTGTTTCCACTTCTCATTTTTACGCAGCGTCTTTTGTTTGCCGTGGTTGTTGTTGTTGTTGGCCTGTCCTGGTCTATTTGAAACTGGGCTTGCTTGCACTACTTAGCGCCTGTTCATAAAAAAATAGCAAAATATATAAGCTAAACAATGAAAAAGTGATTTAGGCGCATCTATCCTACGATTTGGCCCTAATCAACGTCCCCATCGTGTCACATCCAACTCACATTTTTTACCATCTCCGCCGATAAGCATCATCAATAAGATACGCTGCTGTCACAATGTTTGACATAATCGTTGATGCGACGAGCTTTTCCTAATTTATGACATGTCCACATTCACTGCATTACGAAGACACAACAAGGCCCCTCCCCCCACCACACAGTAGGGAGGCGTTTTAGTGGAGGCTGCTTATCAGGGAAACAATAAGCGAGCCATGAAATATGAGCACAGACAATGGATTGACAATGAAATACATCATCTAGCTGGAAGAGTTGTGGGATAGATGCTGAGTTAATCAAGAATTGGAGTGAAAGATGAAAGAGAGTGGAAACAAAGTGAGAAGATGGTATGAGAAAAAGGTAGTAGATAGTTAAAGAGAGAGAGACTGAGAGGGGGAGAGAGAAAGACAGAGTGTGTGAGAGAGAGAGGGAGAGGGAGAGAGAGAATGAGAAGGAGAGAGAATGAGAGAGTGTGAGAGAGAGAGAAAGAGAAAGTGGGAGAAAGAGAGTGTGAGAAAATGAGAGAGAGAGAAAGAGTGACTAAGAGAGAGAAAGAGAGAAAGAGTGTGTAAGAAAGAGAAAGAGAGAGAAAGAGAGAGAAGAAGAAAGAACATAGCGAGAGAAAAAGATAAAAGAGATAGAGAGAGAGAGAGAGAGAGAGACAGAGAAAGCAAGAAAATTCGAGAGAGAGCATAAGAAAGTATGAAAGAAAAAGAGAGAGTGTTAGAAAATAGAGATAATCAGAAAGAGTAATGAAATTGAGAAGGAATTAAAAAAAGCGATAATTAACAAAAAATAAATAAAAAGAACGAGTAACGCGTAAGATAATTGAAACGAGCAAAGAGAGAGTAGGAGAAAAAACGCGACCCTTCGAGAGATCTATAAAATTAAATATAACACAAGGAAGAACGTTTCAAACGGGCGTAATCGTTGACGCCATACTCTGTTTTTGTGTAGTACAGCTTAAAGTAATATTTGACTTTAACTTAACTTGACTTTCTTTAGTTTCCTTAAAGAGTATTTAAATCGCATGTACCTGGCGGCACAACTGGCAAACTCGAGCTATCTTTGACTTCAAAGTGACCTAGAGACCTTTGTCAATCACTTTGCTTTTCCTTTCAATTGGACGCCCAAGTGCCGTGATGGAAAAATTGTTTACTTTTTGCTCTAAGCACCGAATTTGGAAAGCAACTGAAAAGAACTCACAGCACAAATGTGAAGGATGCGCTTTCTTGGCATGGGAAGAAAACAAAGAGGAAAAACTTAATTTTCTCCTTGGGTTTTAAGAGGCAAGGACAGAAAATTAAAAACTTTTGCTAATCATTCAACCCAAAGCGACTTGAAAACAACAAAGACAACAGCAACAACGGCTAGAACTGCTTTCAGACCGTAAGGGCAGATGACTAAACGTGGCGAAAAATGCTTCCCCCAAAAAGTTTCCACATTAAAAATGGCGCTAAAACTAACTAAGTTTGTCAGCCACGGGAATGCCGCCAGAAAAACGCTGTTGAGTGAAATGTGCTCTCCACATACCCCAAGCGGGGGGGTACTACGGGGTGCGGGGGGTTGGTTGCGGTGTGCACAGAGTGCGTATGGGAGTCGTTTTTATTGTTGATTTATATGCCAAAATATTTAAATTAGTTTATTTCTGTTTAACGTTGCCTCGCTGCCTTCTAAAGACCGCGCACTGGCCTAGGCGCAGTTTTGCTTAATTGTTTTAGTGAACGCCGCGGGCTTAATTAAACCATTTTGGGAAGGGGGGGGGGGGCGCAGTATAAAATTAATTTAACATAATGTTTAAACGGTTGTTTGCAAAGTTTTTATCGCTTATGCGTTTGGCGAAGTTGTTAACATTGGAAAGGAATGTTTAGAAACTAATGTTTATTATCTGCATAAAAAGTTAAATTTTTTAAATTTAAAAATAAAAACAAATAAATTGCTATATTATCAATTTGAAATATATATGCGAAAAAAATAATAGCACCACTACAACACATTTTTTTCTTGATAAAAAAGTGATTAAGGTTGAAATTTTTTTAAATTTTTTTCTTTGAATATTGTTTAGTATATTCCATTTACCAAAGCAGCATTACCGTTGTTTTTAATTCTGTCTACATACATACATATATATAAATTTTTTTTTTTGGATTTTAAAATAAAATCCCATCAAAGTGTCTAAAAAAAACATACACTCACCTTTATTTGTTGACTACCCTATATTTCGCGGAATTTCCTTTGAAAAAGTACGTGTTTATTAGTTTTGACTAAGTTTTCATTCCTTCCATCATAAAAGTCAATCATAATCATTTCAATGGGACGTGAAAAGCACTGCACTGCGGAAAAGCGCGATCTCAACAAAAAAATGTATATTTGACGGAAAAACTTACAGAGAATTTGGATAAATTGTAGGATGCTCAAATAAAATGTTTAAAATCGCTTTTAACTATAAAAAAAATAAATAAATGAAACATGCGGACGGAAAGGATTTATGACCATTCTTCATGTCAAAAGACTGATTCGTTAGGATCCTTAAAAAACAAATAAATGCGACGGCCCAAACAGTTCGCAAATCTCAGGCAACATTACCTAAAAGCCTGCATCTCAGAAAATGTACCACTTTTAAACGCGGGGATCCTGCAAATTGGATATCTCAACAATGGAGGAATTCTATGGTCAGATGAGTCAAAAATGGTTATGTTTGGTGGAAAGGGATCTCGATGGTGTGTTGGTCCACATACAAAACAGAGAGACAAGCCCCAGTACACCACAAAAAAAATTAAGCAGGGAGGGTGTAGTCTAATGATATGGGCGTGTTTCTCTTACTATGGAGTAGGTCCATTGGATAAAAACTATAGTAGATCAGCACGTGTACGTGGATATCATGGAGACGGTCATGCAACCCTATGCAGAATATTAAATGCCGCTCATATGGGTCTTTTAACAAGACAAAAACCCCCAAACAACCCAGCAAAAAAGCAAAGGAATGGTTAAGGGCAAGCGTTAAGGTGTGAACGTTTTGGAGTGGCCTGTTCAGTCGCCCGACTATCCTATCGAAAATCTGTGGTCTGACATAAAGAAGGCAGTTGCTGCTTCCAATCCAACCATTATTGGATCACTTTGGGAAGAAATAAAAAAATCCTGGTCCAAAATTTCCCTAAAACAATGCTGCGCAGCTGTTATAATAAATATAGATATAGTTAATGAACTAGTTACTTGTTGGTTTACTTTTTTTGTAAGTCAATTTTTGAACAGTTGTGCTATTATTTTTTCTCCTCATTCCTCCCCATTATAGCAAATAAAATAAAGTTCCTTGAATAGCTTAAATACATTGAAAAGGACGATGAGCATTATTTCTAAAACTGTGCTTCAAGTTTCCTTAAAGGTAACAATGCGAGTTGGGCAACTATTTAAACATATATATCGATTTATAAATTTATAATATATAAATATATAATCTGAATATCTATAATAAATCATTTGTCCAATTAGTTTAATAAAATTATAATATGTATAACTGTTTGCATTGCTTATACAATAGCTGTTAAATAAATCGATGGCTTAAGCGGATTAGAGCAAGAAGGGGGGGAGAGAAATTGCCACCCTTTCTCGTTCTCGCTTGCGTTTACGTTTACGTTCTCGTCAGTTGCCCACATCAATTTTCATTTAACATTTTCATTTCGTTTTTCCGCTGCGCACAAAATCAATTTCAATTTGCGCTAATCTCTTTTATATATACTATGCAGACACCATCTTTTACACCTGGCTGTCAGATCGTGTGCCACGCCTTCTTCTACGCACTCCGCCGTCGACAATCTTAACTCGCTCGTTTTCCTAGTTTTCATACCTGTTCATTGACTCTTGTTGCGCTTCAATCAGTGCGCATTAGGTGTTAATTAGCCACGTTAAACAATTTGCGCCACAAAACCACTGACCAGGCCGGCCACTTTGAGGAATTTTGTACCGTTAGTTAAAGGCTTAGCCTGTTTGGCAGAGCTGTTTGATTGGATTCTCTATTTGATTTTTAACTTATTGAAAAAAAATAAATAAAAAACGTTATGCGAAAAACTTTTTTCGCAACAAATTGAAATTTAATACAAACAATAAAAGTTCCTTCATTAAAAATTTCAAAGTTTTTATTGTTTGTTGCTGTTTTTATTTTTTATTGATTTTTTGTTGTTTGTTTTTGTTGCTGCCGTTGATTTGTGTAATTTACGCGTTTCATACAATTTTTCAATTTAATCAAAGAGTCCTTGCACAGGGATAAAAGTTTACAAAAAAAAAAAAAAATGTGCGACATGTGGATTTATGGAAAATGGTGGGAGATGAAAAATATACTCGCTCGATTGGTATTAATAACAATAATATCATTGCCAGACATTTTACAGATGAAATTGTTGGCACTCGACGCCGACGAATGAATTTCAATTTGCGCAAATTAATAAATACATATATACACATACACATATATATACATATGTACTGTATATATTACAGATAAAAACTGTTCCGCACACAAGCATAATAATATTAATAATTGACAACGGGAATCAAAATGCGGGGAGCAACTTTAAGTGATATTTATTTGATGGAGTGCCAAATTGACAATTGATTGACAATGTTGGAATTTTGCAAAAACATAAAAATAAATAAAACAAATTAAAAAAATTGCAATTGCTTGCATATTTATAGGTTAAAGGTGATTGCTTTGATTGTTGCTGTTGTAAAATTCAGGATTTGGATTGCAGAGATTAGTTAACTGTTCTCAGTTATTGATAAAGTGAGCAATAAAGTTTTTTTGGAATATTTTATCCGTTTGTAAATGGGTTGGCCTACTTTTCATTTTTAACAAACCTCTCTGTTTAATTGATAAATTTGAAAAAAACCCCGTTTCCTTCCCATTCATAGATATTTTTTTCCACTGCAAACAACCATAATTGATGGCATGGCGTTTTCTCATAAGAATACTAAGAGTTCTGTCATCTCCCATATTTCATTTGTCTAACGCACATGCGGGCGCCCCAGTTACAATAATGCGCGTATCCTATATAAATACCCTTTTCACACAGTTACAAAATACACACACATTTGTTTCAACTCGTTCTCTGTTGCCAACCCTGTAAAAAGTCACAAAGCCACCACCAACAAAAAGAACATTTTTTTTTTTAAAGAGCCAGCAGAAATGGTGCCCAGTCCGAACTATGACCTCGACTCCGACTCTGGCTCCCGGTTTTTTGCCCCCGGGCCCGAAACGACCTACAACCCCGAAAGGCGCGCACATGTTAATCAATCTTTGATAATCATTTTTCTCTACATGGCCTGAAAATGTGGACAAATATGCGAAAATATATATATACATATATATATATATGTATATTTTTTAGTTCACCGCATTGCAATTTTTTCGTATCTCAGCGATGTGGGGTTAAAACAAAAAAATGTATTTTATTTTTATTTTTTTTTGTTGCAATTATTTTTGTTTATTTTACAGGCATCTGCAGTTTGATGAATTTTAATACCCTGCGTATGCAAGGGATTTTTTTGTTGTGGTACATAAGCATATTTGCTTTGCTCTTATGAATAATCCATAAGAAAAAATTACAACAATTGTTGCCTGATCAAATTAAGATAAATATTAAAATTATTTCAGCAAAATATACAAAAAAAATAAATTTCGATAATTATACATATAAACCCGCTCATCCATTTAGTATTTATGCTAAATCTTATATTCAATAATTTTATATTTTCTTAAAACTTTATATCCGATAATGCATAATATCATCGTCTATTCACCTAAATTTTATGCATAAAGTAATGTAAATGTGAATATTAAATGCATTTTTTAACAATGCAAAGTTCATATCGGTAAATATTATTGTATTTTTTATTAAAACTATTTTTAATAATTTACGTTTATTGTTGTACATTTTTAATTGTTTCTTGCTTTTGTTCTTGCCTTATTGATGAGCCGCAAATCAATGCAAATTGTTGTTTGCAGCGGCATAAAAATGGCGAATGCCAAATACATTGTGTTTCGGTCGCGCTGATAAAGCACGAAAATTGCAAAGGAGCTGATAGCTCTTGTTTTTGGCCTTTGACATCAACTGGCATCGCTCCGTTAGCTGTTGGCTAAGATAAAATATTTTTTATTTCATATTCTTCATATTCAAGCGCTCAGCTGCCATGCGCCATGATGTTCCACTTTGTTGTCAGCTTCGGTTGATGCTGCTGCTGTTGATTTTTATACTCGTTTTCGATTGAAAAGAGCATATTGGGTTTTTGCAATATCTGTCTGTTAAAATGTTAAAAAATCCATTTAAAAATGTAATGTTCCAATAAACTCCTCTAAAGAATATACTCTCGCATTTAGAATCTACAAAAAACTGTAACAATTAATATCATGTTCGACTGCTCTAAGCTGTTTTTAAACCGTGTAGGAGTATGGCTTAGTCGGTTATGCCCGGCTGCAACGTTTCGTTCGTTGTTGTTTTTTTTTATGCGCCATGCTGGTAAATTAAAACGCTGCTTTGTTTCACTTAACGCTGCTGCTATGCATCTGTGTATTAGAGAAATTTTTAATTTGCTCCTCCTTTGTGGCGGTCCGGCAACTAATCTGGCACGAGGGCAAAGACAACGCTTCGGTTTCGGCTTCAGCTTGTTTGTTTGCCGTCTCTGGAAGAAGAAGCCATTAGCAAACAGCTGCACGGACAGCAGCAGAGTGCTACTCTACATTCGCTCACCTTAAAGCGCTGGGACAAAGCGTCGGGGAGTGGGGAGTGGAGAGCAACCAAGTTGCACACATTGCCGCTTTTAATCTTAATTTTATAGTAGTGCAAGTGCACATTCCGTACATCCCCTTGTGCCAGTTTATATCCGTGCAGTGCAAACAAACTTAACTTGCTGCATCTTCAGCAACACTTTTTGATGCCCCTTCAGCAGTTTTAAGAGCTGCTTTTGGCTGTTGTTGCTGCTGCTGCTGCTGCTGCTGCTGTCCGAGTTAATTCAATCAGTTTAACTATGCATACGGCTTATCAACAACAGCGCTTTGCAAATAGTTTCCCAATTAGATTCGCACAATGATTATAACATTTCGCAAAATTCTATTTACAATGTGTAAGTTATACAGATTGCTGATTCTGCTTTGAGCCCATCTGCCAGTTGCCAACTAATTAGAAAATAAATGTATTTATTTACAACATATGCAAATTGTTGCATTTGATCAATTTATATTTTAGCAAATGCGGTTTTTCATTATGCATCGTCGGCGATTGCAATGTGTAATATGTGCTGATGGTTTGCTGGCTTGTTATGCAATAATCGGGCATTATAGTAGCCTTTTATGAACTAAATTATTGATTACGTCATGCATATGAATTATGTTTAATTCGCCCTTTTATGACATCCGCTTTACTGAATAATGTGCTATTAGCGGAGCATTCGTTAATGTTTCCTCAAACTGCATTTGAAGCAATTAGTTTTATTTTTACGTTTTTAAACTAAATATGTAAAAATGTCTTCAAAAATTTTATTTTTTTTTTATTTTTTATATTCTTTACTTAAATTTTATTGACTGGTTTTTTGATTCTCTTTAAAAATTTGGACAAAAATAAGCTGCGTAGGGTAAACTCATTAAGTTTGTCTCTTCTTTACTTTTTCTATATCTCTCTTTTAGGCTCAACTTTGCTCAATTGGTGATCCGTAAACATTCTTTTGTGTTCTATTCTTAGCTTAGTATTAATTAATGTTTTACTTAATAATATTATTTGTCAGAATCAGCTGTTTTCTTTAGCTTCTTGGCGGTCCTTACGGAAAACTCTGACTGTCTGCTTCTTCAAAAAAATGATTACAACAATCAGCTGCTGCTTACACACAAGTGACACATTAATTTGACTAATTCGAAATGTTCTGGCACCAATTGAATTTCAATTTATATCTGTGTAAAAACTTTTTGCCAAATGTGTAAATGCATGTTTGTGTGTGTGTGTGTGTGTGTGTGCTTGTGTGGTGTTGAAAATTACCATTGCATACTTGACAGCATAGCAAAAGTTTTCTACACTTTCCAGCACTGTTTGCACTGCATAAGCACACGTCGCTCTCTATCTCTCTGGCTAGCTCCTCTTTGCCTCTCTCCGTCCCGCCAGTTCTGGTGTCTGTCACTGGCAAATTGCCTTGAAATCTTTTGACATGCTACGTCAAGTTTGTCATATGTCCTGTGCTGCCGCCCCCGCAGCCGAAACGGGAAGAATGCCAGAAAATTGTTTTAAAGTGTGTCAGCATTTCCGTGCGCGCGTCTTGCTAAAGTGAAAATGTTTGGAATTTTAATGAAGGGCGGCTGGTCCAGGATTCTACGGCCTGCTCTATGCTAAAACCTGGCGGGCCATAGTCCGCACAGATTTGCAACAGCCGCCCGAAGGCGAGTATCTCTCAGTAGCCAACTAGCTTACGTAGGCTGCCGCTGCTTTGCATATTTTTCCATTAAAAGCGATTTAAATACCTTGCCTGGTTTTATTTTTTTTATATACTGTTTTTACTTAAAACTTGCACCGCCACGGCCAGGTTACGGTCCGCCTTCGGATTTGTCCGACACGTTGGCAAAAGTTCACTTAGCTTATCTGAAAAAAAAAAATAGAAAAAAAAAAATTGAATTTTATAATAAATTTTGCTCAGACCAGAAGAGTCTTAAGATTGGTTGCTCGGTTGGCCTGCTCCTATCTCGCCCCTGTCTCATCTCAGCCGCACAACGTCTGTCGCACAAGAATTTATGTGTGTGCGGGTTAAGTCGTCAGCAGGTTAGTCAATGTGGTGCTCCACCCGCAGCCGTAACCGTAACCGCATGCCTGGCCCGGACAGACCCGAAACGCAAGCTGGTTTAAAACAAACATGTGAGAATATGTTATTGATTAAAAATAAATTGTATATTTTACATTTTGAAGATGTTTATATGGCCAGAACAGGAACTTTTCTTCAAAAAACTTGAAATCGATATTTATCGATTTAAAAAAAACACGAAGTAATTAAACTCTGGCTCTACAAATCGATTATAATTTAAATAATAACAAATAAATTTATTCAAAAAACTGTAAATAAATGTAGGTTTGGTCTTAATCCGATTAAAATGGTTTATATAAAACTAACTACAGATATGTGCATATTTTTGCATTCGACCCAATTATTTGCAATAAATCTCACGCATTCTCTCCTTCTCTCTCTTTGTTTTCTTACAGGTAAGCAAACCGCACTTAATTTGTGTACTTAATCGCATGTAAGTATTTCCTGCGAATTGCTCACATACCCAGCGGCGATTAAATCAACCAAAAAATGTCTGGCTTAATTGAGCGCTAAATTTGCGGACATTAAATTTATTAGCCATCACATATTGTTGCTATTGTTATCATTGTTATTGTTATTATTGCTACAATACAATAGCATCGACCCAATGGCAGACAAAGTTAACGACAGCACAAAGCAAAATAACCGCAAGCTTGCGTTTTATTTAACAAATTACGTATACGCCGCAGACGCCGCGGGACCATAGGAAATGGCAGCAACAACGAATCTGTACTTGGATGTGTGTGTGCGAGTGTGTGTGTGTGTGTGTGTGTATATTTGTGTAACAAAAACAACATATGCGCAAATCAAATCAGCTTAAGTGCCATGAGCAGTCAGTCAACCAGACATGACTATACAAATAATATATAAACACATCTATGAACACTATAAGTAAATCAAATCAGCACTAAAGTTGTAGCTTAAATTATCATACACAGCTTGCAATCAAAATCAACATGAGATAAGCCCTGGCATTTTATATTACCATTGCATGTGTGATTATTTGAATGGGTAATTGAGTATTTTAAGCGTAAACTCGTTTACACTGTTCTGATTCTTTATTTAAACCGATTCGAAAGTATACATAATGTACTCCCATGATTTGAATAACTTTGCTTAAAATAAATAATGTAATTAATAATGTAATAAATATTATCTATTAGTCGTGCACTATCAATTAAATTTATATTTCAATCAGATTACAACAGGATTTATTAAGAGCATTGAAATTTATATACAAACCAATTTTCAGGTCTGTAGTGTTTGAGAGGTATCCAAAATCTGGCTTACACAAACATAACGCACTAAATTTGTTGCCTCTAGCTCTTATAGTCTCCGAGATATGGTAAAAAAGGTTGTTATCGATTTTTTTTTCGATAGTAATGAAACGAAAGTAATTATCGATAAAATGATAAACTTTTTCTGAATGAGGACAAGATCACCTTTCGAGCTTTTGTAGTTCGCGATCGAGAGTGCTGAGACATAGCTAAATCAACTCAGCTCGTCGTCCAAATCAAGACTATATATACTAATCGGTCGAAGATGCCTGCTTTTGACTGTTACATAAATTTCAACAAAACCATTTTACCCTCTTTACCCATTTTCAATGGGTTCAGGGTATAAACAGATTAACAAAATTAGTTAATTAATTAGTAGTGGCCGCAAATATTTTTCTGTAACTTCTGGGGGAGCTTCCCACTTTAGTGAATGTAGCTTAAAAAGTGTGAGAGATATAGGCATTTACGATTTTTAAGGGAGAGGACGCTGGGGGCGTTCTAGTAGGCGTGGACGGGATATTAAGGGTGCACTTTTGTGGCTCCATTCTTTAAATTGTTGGAAATATTCACCTTTTATCGATTTGTATCGACATGTTATCGAATCTCAGTGGGCGTGGCACACAAATCTTAACACTTTATTTAAAGACGATAACTACAATTATATATTAAAAATTTCAAGACTCTATCTTTAATAGCGCCGATGAAAGTTGCGTTCATCCGGACAGACGGACGGACGGACAGCATGGCGAACATTGCACAAACCCAATACACTAGTTTCACTTCGTGAACGAGTATAACAAGCTTCCTAACTATGTGAAATGGAAACAGTTGAGTTAATGTGAATGTTCACTCAGCAAATATTTATTTCAAATTTTGGCGATTTCTCTAAAAATTGCATTTTCTATTCCGTGGCCTCTTTCGATACATTCGACGCTCAGGATAAAAGCAGTTTTGTTTACGGCGTGCTTCAGTCTTCACTTCCCATATAGCTTTTAGTTGTGTGTGTGTGTGTGTGTGTTTGCTTTTTTGGCGTCTGTTGTGTTTCCTTTTTGGCAATTGGCCCGCTTTGTTTGTTTATGCTTATTTAAAGCAATGCTGTTGTCTTAAAGATAAATGTACCTTCTCACGAAATAAAAGGAGTATATTGGGTTTGTGTCGTGCGACAAGAGAGATGAATTTTCGGGTATACCAACCAAATTCTATTTTATCTATGTATATCCCTCAGTTTTAATGCCAAATACTTCTCAGACCGATTACTAATCACCTCCTGTAAAGATCACAAAAATAATTTAAAATACAAATTGCAAAATTCAAAGTTTTTTCAAAACAAAAATAGAAAATACCACTTTCCACTGTTTTAATGTATACTGTGAACGAGTATTGGGCAGTCGGTTACACCCGAGCGTAACGTGCTTGCTTTGTCCTGTGGCCGTGTCCCATGTCCATGGCATTTTGGCATACAACTTTTGCGCAACATTATGAACGGAGAGCTCTTAGAGTTGGCTATAGAACATGGCCCGAAGCTTGAGTACTTCATTAGCGCGCTTTGTTACTCATTATGTGCGCACATTACTCAAACCAGTAGCCAACTTTTCATGCACACAAACACATTTTAATGTTAATCCTTTTTCAAAAGATTTCCCATGTACCTTGCCTGCCTTCCCCTGGCTAGCTTGGCTGTGCTGTGCTGGGCTGGGCTGAGACTGGCTGGCTGGTTCCGCCTTTCAGTTTCAATCAGCAGCAGCAGCAGCTTGCATATTTTCATTATTAATGCCCCACGGCAGCCATTGCAGCCACCGCAACACCCACAATCCAGCCAGCCAACTCTCTGGTTTTGTTAGGTAGCCGCATTTGCTGACTTGGCTTTTTGTCTAGAGTTGCAACCACATTGCGCTGGTCATGGGCAGACGCTGTGGCTGCCCTGTGAGTTGGCGTCACGACGACGTCAACGACGGCGCCCCATTCTCCGTCTCCGTCTCCGTCTCCCCATTCTTGGCGCGCCATCTTGCGCCTTACCTGTGCCAAGTTTTACGCCGTTCTGCCAAATCAATTGTTTGTAATGAACTTGCGACGGGCGTTGCTTAATGCTTCTTTCACCGTGGAATGGCAACGCCACAAAATTAAGTAAAAATTTACTGAAGCATAAAATACGCAGCTGCTGGTAGTCGCTGAAGTAAAAATATCCTTCGATAAAAGTGTTATAAAAATGTAGTTGGAATAGCTTTCAAATCTTATTTTCATGATTTGAAGTATTATTAAAGTAAATTTATATGAAACTTAGTTTGTACTTACTTCTTTTGAACAGAATTAATATTATTTCACATATTTGATTAGTTTATAAAATTATCCCTTATTTTTTTTGTCAACATTTAACTGATATTTGGCCAAATAGCTGCCATCGTATCACGTTGGGCTAAGTTCATTTAGTGCCTGGTCCCAGCTCCGCAACAATTGAAATTAATTAGAACTGTAATTTGATTAAGAACGAAGAACGAGTGTCTTCAACAGTCGTATAAATACCTGAAGCCAGAGCACGAAGCATCGCATCCATTTTACCTCAGAGTTTGTATTTGTGTTTGTTGCTGTATTTGCATTTGGCTTAAAACATTGGCGATGATTCTCATTAACTAATTGCCTCTGCTTCCCCGTTCGGTTGCGTACATACAAAATAAAAGACAAGGAAAAATAAGTTAAATAAATAATACGAGAAAAAATGACACGTGTTAAGTACATTTGTAAATGAAGATCCCCAAACGACTCAGTAAACATGAAAAAACACCCGAGGCAACAACAACATATTACACGAAAAGAAACTCAATATAATTTAAATGGCATTTTGTTGTTTGCTCTCGTTTAGTATTGTTGTTGCTGTTGCTGTTGCTGTTGCTTTTGTTGCTCTGGTTACACAGCGGGCGTGAACTTTCGGGCCAAGACGACCCACACAAAAGTATTAGAAACTTGGCGGAGGGACTCGGTTCAGGGGCCCACATTAATATATCCTCAACGCGCACATTTGCATAGCTGCTCGGAGTACTCGTACGCACCTCTCTTTTCATTCCTTTAATACTGGTTTACTGGCAGTAAACAAAGTATATTGGTTTATGATATGTCCGTCTGTACGTAAAGCTGGAGACTTGAAGTTTGGAATATATCTATGCAAATTCACACAGATCACATTTTTGAGACAGATTACTGATGATCACACATTTATTATATACTTATAGTACTGTAAACAAGTATTTCACAGTCGGTTAGACCCGACTGAAGTTTAACTTGTTTGTTTTTGTTTTTTTTTGTGCTTGCTTCTTTCGTTAATATCAGCGGCTTCCAGTTGTGTCCCATCGTCTTTGTCTCCAGTTTCGGGCTGTCATGACAACCGACAATGTATTCGTAATTGTGTGTGTGTGTGTGTGAGTATTTATGAATCGATTCGCTTGGCAATTGCAAATCAATTTGTAAGGCACGCGCATAAATCAAATACGCAAAGACATTTGCTCCAACTGCCGCAGCGAATGGCCTTCAAAAATTGGCACTCACACACACACACACACATACAGACATACAGACACACACCTCTTCCTCCTCACACATGCACACACACATTCTCGTGGCATATGCCGGCTTCAGTTTATTTGCCAAATGAAATAAGGAAGCAATTTTGCAAATTTACAGAGGGCCACGAGAAAAAAGTTTCTTTTTCTTTGCCAACAATAATAACAACAACAACAATAACAACAATAACAACCAAAGCAGACACCAGGCAAATTGCCGCAGCAGCAAAAACGACATTCAGAACTTGGGACTAGAACTGCGATCTGCGAAATTGAGCCCAGACAGCGGCCAAGTATCCAAAAATAAGTAAAACAAGTGAGAAAAGTGCGTCGGAAAAGTGTTGAACATTCTAATACACTTTTTTGTGTATTTTTAAAATTAAAAAATTCCATTAAAAACAGCATATTTTCAAATTGTTCCTAATTCAATCAATTTTTGTTATTAAATATATTAAATCAATTTATCATTTAATTAGAATTATTTGAACTAACATGATATGATAAATAAGCATTAATATCAACTAAATAGATTAAATTCAGGAAATCTGTGTGTCTCTATAATTGTGTGCACTTTGTGCAGTTTGCAGAGTTGATGAGGAAGTCATAATATCTTCGGCAAGTGCTGTATAATAAAGTAAAATACATAAAATATGCGCCCAGTGCGTCAGTTGGTTTATCCGTCTTGCGTTCCGTCGGTGCCGCAAAGTTTGGCGTATTATTTTCACAGCGCCTGGCAATTGAAATGAAATGTCTACTTGGCTCTGTTACTGGTCCGTTCGGTCTGGCATGGCGCAGTCCAAATCCCCCAATGCGAACCAATTTACGCCAGTCCCGCCGCCTTCCAGACTCTTTGGGCATCCACAGTTCACTGATTTTAGTTAGTTTTGCCTTTGCTTCGTCCGGACTGCGGACCAATGGACGGGGGGTTTGTTTTGCTTCTATGTCGAGCGACGCCGGCGACGAAGCATTCCCAGCACTCAGCACTCAGCTCACAGCTCACAGTTCTCTTAACGTTAAGCAGCACAAAGTGATTGATGGTTGAATGCATAAATTATTGATGGCAGCCCAGACAATGCGGAGTCTCGAGCGGAAGGAAACGGCGGGGTGTCAGTTGCTCAGATGCTTGTGATTCGGCGGCGGTCGTGCTTTGAAAACTGTTTCAGTAAATGATGTGCTAAAATTGTAGTTGTAGCTGCAACAGTGCGCTTCAATTGCCGCTCGACTTACTTAGGTATGATGAGAAATGTCAAGTGCTTGCAGATAATGCGTAAAAGGTAATGGAAACTAAATAAAAGCATTTCATAAAAAACAAATGCGAAAGAAAAGTAACTGGAAATTTCATACGAATTATGTTTTAAGTAATTCATTTCGTAAAATATTATATTATATATAGAAAATAAGCCTCAGAGCTCTTAATATTTATCTGCTTGAATTTAAAAATCTTTCTCATATATCTTTTTATTTAGAACATGTTTTTTCAAGTTAATTTTTTCATAGGGTATTGCTACAATTTCTTCGTATTTCGACCCAATTCAAAGCTTTTTTTTTCAAGAATAATTTTTTCTAAAAGTTTCCTCAGCTAAAATTCGTCAAGTTTTTTTTTTATAGATCTTTGCTCAATAACGGTGGCAAAGCGGCGTAAAAACAATTTAACCGTAATTTGAAGCTTACGTAAACAGGCGGCTGTTCGGGTGGGTCAAAGTCAACAAAACAAAACAAAAAAAAAAAGGAAAAACAAGAAGAAAATATTATTGCTGTTGTTTTTGTTGTCTTTGTTGAGTGATGGTACACTTTGGCAGTTTAATAGTCCCACGCCGAGCGGTTGTCAAATGCTGCTAAATCATTCGGTAAACGCAAAAATCCCTCAAGCTGCAAATCTTCAAGCAGCGCAATTTGCTAGCTATAAAGAAATGAATGTGGCCAACGGAACAATAACAACAACAGCGTCAATTACAACAATAAGAAACAAGTCAGAACGTTGTAGTCGGGTGTATTCAAATACGCAATACTCTTTTACAGTATAACGAAAATGGATTTAATTCTCATTATTTTTTTTTTGTTAAATATATATTTTTGTAAATTGATTGATTAGAGAAATGCCAAATTGGCTGCCTGTAAATCCAAAATTATTTATTTATTATTTATTATTTATTTTAATATTAATATTTATTTCTTATTTATTATTATTATTATTATTATTATTATTATTATTTATTATTTATTTATTTTTTATTATTATTTATTTATTTTATTATTTATTATTTGTGTGATCTTAAGTGAAAATAATCTGAAATCCATCTGAAAAAGTTGTTGCACATAGCTTTAAAACTGATGATGACAGCCAAACCGACATTACACAAAACGAATATACTCTTTTTCACTTCGTGAAGCGGGTATTAACAGCGAGGACACCGAAACAATTTAATTTGTTGCATATATTCGATGCCACAAGCTCGAACTGAACTGCGGCAAGCACCCATTAATTGAGTGGAGTGAGTGCACTTTAAATGGATTTCTGAAGAGTGCGCATTGGGGCATTTGGTCTCTTGAAGCAGCTCAACCGCAATATCCGATAGCTTTTTTTCTTTCTTTTTTTTCTGTTTTTTAGCCAAGTGCAAAAGTAGCTACCGAGTTTTTTTTTTTGTATTCATTGATTGAGTTTTTGATGTGAGCGGCTTAAGTGTGGTTCGCCTCGGCAGCTGTTGTTCCCATTGATGTTTATGTTTTTTAAAGGTATCGAGCAACAACAGCAACATAAAGAATTTCCAACATCTGTGCCGCTCCCTTGGCCAAAGTTATGTAGGCAGCCAGCCCATCAATGAGGCAGACATTGATTCGATTTGAAATCGATGCTGCCAAGTTCTCCCAAGCACGATAAGAAGGTCGCAACTGGTACGCCGCCGAACTGAAGGGGGAGACAATGAGTAGACACAGAGTGGAATAGAGGCATTAACATGTGTCACATGTGGGCCGCTTGGAGGGCTGCGGGGTGCATCGATGAGCTCAAACGGCTACATAAATATTTATGATAGTTGTTAGCAGGGGGGTGGAAATGTACTACGAATACATGCGTCTGGTTGCCACCAAGATTAGCTCAGTGGATTATTATGATTTATTTCCAATTAGTTTTTATTTTCCGTATGATTTGGTATTCATACAACCAAAATAACAATGAATAATAATCAATGATTTACTGACTAAACGAATTAATGTGAAAAGCAATATGAAAGAAAAGTAAAAGGAAATTAAATTTTAAGCTTTTAAGACAACAATTAAAACAAACAAATAAAATATATTGTTGAAAATAGTATTTAAAGTTGACAAAGTAAAGCAAACATTTAGTTTTGATATTAATCATTTAGTTTTGATAAAAATCAAATCACTCAAAGTTGACGAATAAAGCAAAGAGTGGAAATTCTACTAAACAGAAAGCAACGCTTCAGACGATAGACGAATTATATCTAGCTACCCGTCATCGTTTTGTGCACGGACAGACAGACAGAGCGAACACTGAAAGAAGCATATCAAAACATAATCCCCAAAATGACGCACAAATTAGACAAAGAATCGAATGTCTATGCTGGAATACGTGCTTAAATCACATAAAACTGCAGCATAGATGCGAATAGTCGGCCCAATTAAATGCCTGCAATCAAAGGCATGTCATGAAAAACAAGCCTGGAGGCCACTCAATCAGTGGGCCAGAGGTTAGGCTTTGTGCTAGAAAATAGTTTCATATGAAGCAAACGTTATGCTCGACTCTGAGATACTCTGTATATTAATTTACAGCTTAATTTAAATATACTTCTTCAAATTTTAACCTACAAAAATTTTGTTCAACTTGCATAAAAATAAAAATCCTTTCTAAACTTTGACTCTGTAGCCAAATAAACTCTATTGTTAGAGTTTGCAGGATATGAGCACAGAGAAACTTTTCTTTGTAAACATTTTGCGATTGGCTGCGAAACATTATGCCTATCGTTTCCATCCAATCTGTCAAGGTTAATTGGCGCCCATCCGAGCAAACAGCCAAAGAAAAATAATCGCAAAATGCCTTTCAAGCACAATGAACGGCTGTTGTTTATGTTTACCCGAAAATTCCTAAAGTGCCTCAATTCTATATAAAAAAATATCTCGAAAGCTGTGCATACGACGACTTTTTCTATTTAGATTAAATCTTTTTATGAGCCAGTTTTTTTTGTTAGCCCAGTTCAGTAGCCAAATTAAATGTCACACCCAATATGCCGAATTTTTAATATGCATTTCGAGCGGCGCAAAACTTGTCACTCGGCATTTGTGTTACAGTTTTCAATAATCTTTTTTTTTCGGATGCTCAACGAGGCAGGTAAACGGCGGCCAAGAAATCAGTCTAAACTAGTTTCTCAACTGATAGCCAAAGACGGCGGGGGGGAAGGGAAGCGGTGCTGAAACGGTTCTGTTGCTGCTGGTTAACGACTTTCAAAGTTCCATAAGACCCAAAAGCAACCCACGCAGTCTATCAGTTAAAAAACGACTGCAGGCCAAACAAAAAATAAAAAAAAAACGACTCCTCAAAAGTTAATGGCATGGTCCAAAAGATACAGTATATATATATATATATATATATCCGTGTGTATGTTTGTGTGTGTACATA
>SCDT01000407.1:0-41373 GCA_004143765.1 Drosophila melanica
CATCTAATATTAAATATTATAAATAATTGTATATGGGCTATATATACACCTGATTAGTCCTTTAAAAGCCAACTTAACTTGCCAATGTTCATGTTTAATACTTTTTTTTGCTCACAATATGATTTTTAAAGAAATCAATATATTTATTTTCATATATTATTTATATATTTTTCAAAAACAAAATTTTTTCAAAATTTAGAATTATTTACTTTTATTTCTAATCGATTGCTGGCAACAAAATTAGTCTAAAATGACACTCAAAATTGCTTTTTAAGCTGCTTTATTTTTCGTTTAAAAATTGTGACAAATATTTAACAAAATTTCGTCATGTAAAATTCCAAAATTTTAGACCACAAACTCAAACTCACATAAAATTCACCAAAAGTAAACCAATTTTTGATATCAATTTCATACACGTTTTTTTCTCTAGTTTAAAGATTTAAATTAAAAAAGATTTATTTAAATTTCAAAATTTTCGAAATTTTATTATTTTTAATTGTTCAAAAATTGTGGCAAATCCTTAATAAATCATTGCTTTTAACTACAATTTTTTTAAAATATAAATTCTAATATTTTTACTCAATTAAAAAATGTATAAAATTGATCATTTTGCTGTAGCTGTAGCTCATTATTCTTATCAGTGTGGCCGACTGTGTGCGGGGGGCAGGCTGCGCAATTTTGTGGCTATCCTTGGCAGCGAGATGAGCAACACTCCACGCAATGGATTCCGGCGTGCGCTTGTGTTTCGCTCGCAGCAGCAAATGCAAAGGCAATCGATGGCTTTTACAGCATTGAGCGCAGATACGCCGAATATTGGATAATTTTTTGGCATGTCTGTGCAATTACCTTTATGTTTATGCGAATTCGCCAACAACAACAAAATCAAAAATGAACAACAAAAAAATTGCATTGTATATTCACAACTGGACAATGGCAACAGGTGGTCACTCACTTAAGGCTGAAGCTGCCGCCAAAAAGCGGATCAGTCGAGACGTGCCACAGCTTTTATAACTATATCCCAAAAAAAAAAAAAAACAAAACAAAAAGGAAATTGTTGGCTAAGACTGCGGCTAAGTGGCAACTGGCAATTGGCGGCATTTGCCAAATTGGACGCTGATTGCGGGGAATTTGATTCTGCGGCTCGCCTAATGATTCTTAATTTAAAGCACGGTCAGCGGAAATGACACCAAAATGGCCAAAGAACTGTTGGCTTGTTGGCTTGTTGGCCGCGGCACGTGCGGCCACGCATGGAAGCCGCACAAATCGCTAATAGCTCAAAGCGGATATTATTGTTAAGGAAAATGGCCAAGAAAAAAATGCAACAGCTGCTCGCTAAACTTCCCTCAAGTGCATTATATATATAGTGTATATATATACATATGTGGGTGGCACCCGGGGGGGCGCGCGTTTGTGGCTAACAATAACAATTACAATGGCCATAACAAAATGCCAGCCTGTTATTTTTGGCCAACTTGAGCGCCCAGATCGCCATTGCGAATAACAAATCAAAGGCAAGTTCACGCGTCATCACCAGCCAGGCCACACACACACACACACACACTCGCACACACACACACACACGCCCACGTCGGACTTAGAGAAAGATCTTTTTCTATGGAGGCGCCTTGGCGCAGCAAAACTGTTTCAGGCTGCGGCTGCTTTTTTTCTTTCCTACATTTCTTTCTTTTTTCTTCTTCTAATACTTTTTTTTTTCTTCTTTTTTTTCAATTTTGTTGACGGCCTCCGTCGGATTGACGTCATTGACGTGCCGCAAAAGAATTTGTTTTTCGTGAAAAATATTTGTGGGCGCTCGCTAAATTTTATAATACAGGCATTATAATTTGCCTACGATGTTTGCCAGCCGACTTTTAAGAATTTATTGCCATGAAAACATTCAACATTGAATTATGTAATTCAATTTTAAGTTAAATTCGATTGGAATTCTATTATTATTATTATACAACTTAGGAATCTGTTTGAAAACTTAATTTTGAACTCCGAAATGGAAAGAGAATGATTCCAAATTCGAAATTTTGTTAAGTGTTTTTCAGTTCCGTTGTTCACAAATT
Source organism: Drosophila melanica (assembly GCA_004143765.1). NCBI lineage: Eukaryota > Metazoa > Arthropoda > Insecta > Diptera > Drosophilidae > Drosophila > Drosophila melanica. The sequence continues at coordinate 2,070 of SCDT01000407.1, forward strand.
GTTCTATTGTTTTCAACGTTTTATATATATTATATATATATACATATAACGCAAGATCATATTTGAGATATTTTTTCATTTTTTTCATTTTTTTGTTCCGTTCTGTTTGTCTGCTGACGCCTTTTTGGCATTGTCTGGGCCCAGATCGGCTTAGCAATTGTTTAATTTACTGGCTATTTGCGCCGATTGCGCCTCTGTTTATTGCCAATTTTAGCTGGCCGGCGCGGATCGTCATCACCTGGTTCTGGACGCTCGCTGGATGCCAAAATGGCCCCGTTTAGAAACCGATTTTTGTGGGATGAGCAAAACGCGTCATCAGCGCACGTCAGTCAGTCGCCTGTTGGCCAACACACACTCAACCAAGGGGGGGGTTAGTTGGGAGGCTAACTATTTTTAGCCATGAGACGAGCCGCTAAAGTATTTTTGGTCATCGGTTTGAAAAACAAGCGGATGGATCGACGGACAGTTTTATTTTGCCCCCACAGTAATATTATTTATACGCAAAAATCCGCATGGAATTATTTATAAATGGCTGCGAGACGACCTTGTTGTTGTTGTTGTTATTATTATTATTATTGTTGTTGTTGTTACGGCTTGGAGCACGCCAACAAAGCGTCCTTCACCCTCAATTATTTGTACGGCCATAAATGCCAACAAAATATGCGCAAATACCAAATAAACCAACCCAAAATTTGTTGTTGTTGTTGTTGTTAGATGTAGCAGAGGGGGGTGGGTGAGGGGTGAAGGGGGGTTGTGTTGTGGGTGGTTGTATATAAATTGGATGGCAAAGCGATTGTCACGGCGGTTGGGCAAATAAAATAAATTCATTTCCCTTCATTACAAAATCGAATCAAATAAAATAAAACAAATTTTATTTGAAAAAAATATTTAGTAAGAAATTAAAAAAAGAGTAATTTTTTGAGCAATGAAAAACAAAATTAATGAAATAGAAAAATATATAAAATAAATTAACAAATTTTTGTTTTTTTTTTTTGATAAATTTTTATTTTGCCNATAAATTAACAAATTTTTGTTTTTTTTTTTTTGATAACTTTTGATTTCGCCCTCGCAATTTCACTCAACAACAAATCACAGCGCGCGCTGTTAATAAAGATATATGCTATATATCGCAGATCTCTGGTACAGTCGTGCGTTGTAAATAGCAAATATATGAAAAACAAAAACAAAAACAAAAACAAATTTTCACAAAATATTTTTTTTATACACATATTCACCCAAAAAGCATTCCAGGTGAACAACAAATCGATGAATCACTATTTTAGTTAAATTTATTTGCGCTTTAGGTAAATCGGAAAAGTGGCCCTGAAAATCTGTTGCATTTGGCCAGTTTTTATGGCCACTCCAGATTAGGTAACCTAGATCAATCTTTATGCTCTGCCTGCCTGTCTGTCCGTCTGCCTGCCTGCCTGCGATTGCGTTTTTATGATCCTGGCGAGCCACCGTCGCAACTATTGCATAACATTGCGTTCGGTATCCTGGCTGTTGGGTTGGGTTTTTAAGGCCTACTTGGTAGCCCGTCGTTGACCTTACGCAAAATCATATCATAAGCGCGAACAGAACGCGCGAACAATGCGCAAACTGGAACTGGAATTTATGAAGGATGCGCAGGATCAAATCAGTACCAACCAATGGCTGCTTGGCGTGCGCGTAGGTAAATCTTGTTGCCGGAGCAAAGCATTCATTGTTGTCGTCGGCCAAAGCATTCAACACCTTTTGTCAGCCAGTTTCCTGTGTCCTCCTCCTCCTCCTCCTCCTCCTCCCTTTTGCTCATGCATAAATGCAAAAGTTCCAAAATTCAGGTGAACAAATTCACACCAAACTGTGCAACGGTAGCTACATCCGTTCGGCTCCACACAATTTAATTGCCAGGATAACAAAAAAAAAAAAAAATAATAATTAAGCAGGTTACAAACGGGTGTAACCGACTGTGCAATGCTCGCTTAACAGTTGATCTTAAATATTATTGGTAAAAAATATACAAAAAAAAAAAAAACCTTAAATTATAAGATCGATAACCGGTCATAAGATCGATAACCGATTATAAGATCGATAACCGACTGAGCAATGCTTGCTTAACAGTTGGTCTTCAATATTATTGGTAAAAAACATACAAAAAAAAAAAAAAATCATCACAAATTAAAAGATCGATAACCGATTATAAGATCGATAATCGACTGTGCAATGCTCGCTTAACAGTTGGTCTTCAATATTATTGGTAAAAAATATACAAAAATAAAAAAAATCATTACAAATTAAAAGATCGATCAAGTATTAAGATCGATATAACGATTTAATCGATTTGTTAAACAATATTAACATTATATCTGAAATATTTTATATGTATTCCTAGTTTCAACTCAAATTAACACACTTTGCACCAAGCCAATATGCCCTTTTCACTTTATACAACGAGCATAGAAGGAAGAGAATACGATTAGAAACTGGGTTCATTAGCAAATTCAATACAGGTAGCTCCTTTCCAGATAGATAGCCAACTAGTAGCTGGTTTCATCCCTTGACAATTATTTCCGGCGTTTGTTTTTCTTCTATTTTTTTTCTCCTCTTTTCTTCTTCTAACGAAATGCCTGCTTATCAAGATCGCCTTTTGGTTCACGCCCACAGCGAGCCGTGGTGAAAATCTCGATCATTGCGTTTCAGTTAGGCGTCGTTGGTTGCGGTATGTCCGCTCTGATGATGGCTCGGCCAGCGGACAGCGGCCAGCGGCCAGCTGTGCAGCGCTTTGGGGGGTGCAGCCGGGCTGAGATACACGTGTTCGCTGACCACCGCAGTTTGAGACGGGACGGGACGGGATGGGACGGACATGACGCACAGAGAGTCACGATCTTTGCGCCTCGCTTGTCGGCACAAAAGTGACGATTAAAGTGAAGGCAGAGTCGAAAAAACAACAACAACAACAAGAACAGCAAAACGTTAAACCAAAATTAATACCAAGACAGGCAGTCGTAAAAACCTGGCCAACGCCGCCGTGATCCTTTATGGCCCCGCGCTCGACGGTCCGTCCGCAGATTGAGCCAGCCAGATTCCAAAAGGGGCGCGTGATCGCCATCAAAATGCTCGTGGAGGCAATTTAAATTGCTGAAGCTGCAGTTGAGGCCGTTGCCAAAGCAGCGCGTGCAGTTCCAAATCCAAAAGCCCAGAACCTGCTTCAGAGAGAGAGAGAGAGCGAAAGAGTGGGAGAGAAAGAGAGAGCGAGCCTGTCACTCGCGTGCTGGGTGTTGAAAAATTTGGCATTCGTCTGTTATTTATAACAAGAGCTGCCTGACGGCCACATGGATACCAACAACAACAACAACAACAACAACAAGATCGGAGTCAAGGTTGCGTCTAGGCTGCAACTATGTGCGTATTCTGGCCGAGAGCACGTTGCAACATTGTGCGGTGTTAATTTATAGTTTGTTGCACGGTTTTAGCGCAAAATTGCTGCGGGTAATTTGTGGGTATTTTTCTGTTTTCTGTTTTTTTGTTGTTGCACAAATTACCGCAGCATTTGCTTGATGAACGCAACAAAACGTTGCTGGCTAAATGATTGCATGTAATATTCGTTGCTGCCACGCTCATTTTGGTTGCATTAAAATTTCACTATGTTTAGCTAAACCAACTACTAAATAGTTAGTTAGCCAGCCATACCAATTAACTTAAACATATATTAGGTTTATCAAAAGTATCAATAACTGTTTTATTTCAAAAATAGCGCTTAATTAAATTTTTAGCATTGCCCAACACTAATTGCTGTGCAGCAAAAGCTGATTGCTACGCGACAGCCGCTATTGCTATATGGCAGTCTGGCAACGTTGCAGCTCAACGACTCTAAGCTGTTAGCTATGTGCTTGGCGTTAATTAGTTTTAAAATTTATTTAGCTTGTTTTTTAGTTATTTATTAATTTAATTTAAAGAACCACCTTTTAACTGAACAAACAGAAAGAACATTTCGCTGCTTAACTTTCGAATTTCTCGGTAAGCAATTTTGAAGCGCACGCATTTCGATTTTTATTAACGCAAACAAGCATTAATATCAACTTGATTTTCACTTGACTCGACGCACAGTTGGGTCCCCATAATTAAAGTGGCAGCAGCTGCTGCTGCTGCTGCTGCTGCCTGTTTGGAGCCACTGAGTGATGGGTTGGCTGTCCAAAGAAATCAGCGCAAATTGGCATCAAAACAAATATTTGCCCGAGGTGGCAGCCAAAGCTCAGCCCAAATGCCTAATGACAGGATGAGCACAATGTGATCCTCGGCAGCAGCAGCAACAGCAGCAGCAGCAGCAGAATGCAGACACACATTTAACATTCGCTGCGGGCTCCTTTTCACACCATTCACACCGGAGCGGAGCTGTCTGTCGTGGTGCGATCTGGCACACCTTTTGCCACAGCTTGTTGACTGTGTCAATTCTGGGAATGTCAGTTGTTGGCCCGAAATCCAAAATCCGAAATCCACTGACAGCCAATCCAGCCAGTCGGGCAATAAAATGTTGCACCAAATTAGCGCTTTATTGCGTGTTTGTTTGGCTAGCGACCGAAACGGAGCCCAGCCGGAAAAGGGCTCGTTTCAGCGTCTGTTGATTTTTTTAATTTCTTCTCATTTGCCACCTTAGCGAGTGCCGTTAAGTTCTTGTTAAGGCTCGAGCGAAAAAAAAAAGTTTTTTAAAACAAAACAAACACGTAGAAACTTTGCAGTCGGGTGTAACCGGCTGCTTAATACCCGTAACAGCTTAAAATAGTCGAACAAAAAAGAAAAAAGAAAAAAATGTTCTTCATAAAAAATAAAATGCAACTCGATTTTTAGAACAAAATGATTAGAAAACTCTCCAATTTTGTGTCTAGCTCTAAAATTGTGGAAATATACATTTTCTTCGCTTTTTAATCCCATGAATTTCCATGTTAATTTTTAGCTATTTTTCTTGATTTTCTCAAAATTTTTATAAAATATTTAAATTTAATGCATCTAATCTTAAAACTCAATCGAAATATTCGTTTTCTGACGTATGCACAAACCCAATATACTCTGTTCCCTAAACGAACGAGTGTAAAAAGCAACATCAAATGATGGCCCGCAGCGTTGATAATTAAACAAAATATAAAGATTTGCGATCTGCGATCTCTTATAAACATATAATCAGTAAGCTTTTATTGACATTGCGAGCAGCTGCCAAATTGGGGTTTCAGTTTTCTTGTTATCGCGTTTTTCTTTTATACTTTATTTATCACAACTATTTACAGGTATTCTCGTCGATTCGTTTCCATCGTTTCCTTAGAGGTTTTATAGCTCAGCTATCGTCCAGGTGTCCACCATTTGTTGGCTATTTTGGCGCCACATGCACCTTATCACATTTGGTTCGGTGTTTTTTGGAGTACCAGTTCCAGGTTTTCCAGTGTTTGGGGGTAAGGCCAGCGTTGAAGCATATTGTCGCATCGGTTGCACCGTCCTCTAGGCCAGCACCTGGCGCAGGCACTGCGGCGTATAGACGTTCACCAACGAGTCCCAGCCGCAATCGGCCAGCTCGTGGGCGCGCTGCGGATTCCAGTCCAGGCCGCAAACAAATTCCGTATGCTGGGCGTTGATCTCCTGTGCGGATTCGCCTCGCTCCAGATCCCAAATGCTGTGCCAGTTCAAAGAAAATATCGTTAGTTTCTATATATAAACCTGTGATGCTAACAAAATCAATATATCGATTTATCGATATTAATAATTAATTAAAGAACAGTTTTAAGCTGAAGCTAAAGACGCCAAAAAGAACACAAACTTTACGTTATTGAAACATTGATAAATCGATATTAACAGCGATGTTTTCCACTTTTAACTTGATAATCGATACAAATCGTTTCAAGGTTAAAACATCAATTTATAGATTTTTCCAATTTCAACTCTGACCATTTCTTGCGAAATTTCGATATATTCGATATATTCGGACACTGAGGTCGTTTTTATGCTAGTGCTATGAAAAAATCGAATTTTGCTGATCTTTTCGATATATTGATGCATCGATATTTATCGATGTTCATTTTAGATTGAAATCATGATTATCATAACGATTTTCTTATCCGATCGATGTTCTTAACGGATTAGCCTTACTAGATGATTATGAGCACAATTTTCTAAATCGATATATCGATTCCACTTACCGTGTCGTAAAATCGTAATTGGCCGATGCCAGCACCGTTGCCGAGTGCGGGGAGCAGGCCAAACGTCTGACCGCAAACTCGCCGGAGAACAGCTCGAAGATGTGTGTGCGCATCTTGCGCAGGTCCCAGCCGCGTATCAGGCCATCCGATCCGCCGGTCAGCAGGATGTTCCGATCAAAGTGGCTCCAGTCACAGGAGAGGGCTTCGCTCGGGTGCGCCTCGATGCTCATCAGGGGCTTGCCTGCAAAATCAAGGGAATTCCATAAGTTCAAGTGTCCGTCGGTACTTACGCTCGCAAAGAGATTCGCGATCAGCGGCGAAAACTTTGCGCAATATATCAAATCATTGTGTCCCACAAACGTCGTGATTGAGTTCTGCCGGTTGCAATCCCACAGCTTCAGAGTACAGTCCCAGCTGGCCGAGAGCAGCGTGTGGTAGTTCCACTGCTCGCCCCAATCCAGGCTGTAGATCTCGTTCTTGTGTTCCTGCAGGCAAATCAACGGCTGTTTGGGCGTCTGCTCGGCGACAGCCGACTCGACATCCAGGCCCGACCAGATCTGCAGCGAGCCGTCCCCGGAGGCGGTCGCCGCAATATCGGCCGCATACGGACACCAGGCGACATCGAACAGACCGTCGGACCACTCCAAGCGACACAGCTCCTGCAGACTCTGGTGACTCGTCTGATCGTCCGCGGAGTTCTGCGCAAGCAAAAACAGCGAACCGCCACCAGCAAGACCGTACAATTGGCTAAAAACAAACAGTTAACTCGAATTAGAAGATAAAACATTTTGGTGATGGGGCTTCTTTCAGCTTACCTGGTCGCCAGCAGCATGTGATTCGCCTCGAAGGGCGAGAAGCGCAGGCTGTAGCCATGCCGGTCGGTTGTGGTGTGGCTCTGTGTTGTTTGCATTGCTCTGCTGAAACGTGAACAAAAGAACAGATACAAGATATTAGATAAAAGATACAAGAAAAAAGACATAACTGATAGGCTATAAGATACAAGATACTTTAGCAATAATAACGAGACTTTGCCATTATCAAAACTATTTAAAACATATATGCCTATATTTCGAAATTTTGAAAAGTTTATGAAATTGCCCGGCGTTGTGCGGTCCCATTGCTTATCCTTACATGGAAACATTAGTTTTAATGAAATCTATAAGAAATTGCTAATGTTTTAAGCACATACTGCCTAATTTCGTAGATAAAAACAGTTAGGAATAATATTATAATATTTTTTTTAAAATTACTTCTTAATTTCATAAGTAAGAACAGTTAGGAACATGTATTTTTTCTATCTAAGCTATAACTTTTATGAAACGTTGTACTTTTAAGCAACCTTAAAACTTTAAACAAAGTTAAGTTAGCCGTTATTACCCGGCTTTGTGCGGTTAATTTTTTTTAAAATTGTTTTAAGGTATGTTCGTTTTTTCTTTTTTTTTTTGACCGTGTACAGTGAATATAAAAATGCGAAAGAGAACAATTTGTTAAAAAGTTAATCAGTAAAAAAAAATTGGCAAAAACACGTTTTTAACGGTTTTACAATCGAGCAAGAATGGATTTTCCAAACTTTTAAAGAAAGTCTGTGTCCAAATATTATTACTATTCTTATTTATCGGATAATAGTTAAAGTAACAACCCAATATGGTTTCGGCTAAGACAAAAAAGTAAAAGTAAAAAAGCTTTAAAAATATCCGAAAAAATATGATGAACATTGATTCAGCCAGATGACGGATAAATTATCCAAAGATAAATCTTTAAAACCAAAATTTCTGAAAAATTTGCATAACACAGTTTTTAACCCATTTATCAATCATATTCAAAAGTTGATTATTTAGGTTCTTTGAAATTAAAAAAAAAGTTTTAAAAATATTATTGAACCTTTATTCAGCCATATAGTTGGCTGAATTACCAATAGAAAACAGTTTAAAAGCACACAATTTTCTGCGCATTTGCCACACTTGGACTTCCCAGTGTTCAAAAGGTAAAAATAAAATCGATATCGATTGGCATTCGATTCAATTTAACACGTTGCCTGAGTGCTCTCGTAACTTGCGGGGCTTCCCGACCCCCAAGTGGGTGGGGTGTGGGGAAACGCGTGATAAACTTTTGACGACAATTAAGTGCTGATCAAATGCTAATCCTCGAGAGCGAGCCCAGACACAAGTGGGGGAATAGAAATAGACACGTGTGACCTCGGATGAGGTCGCGAACGCTTCTTGACATTAGCCAATTTGGTCAAACGCGGCGCGGAATGGTGGCCAAAAGAACTGCGCAAAACGTATTCGCCGTTTATACAAGCCGTACTGCATAACGGGCAAATCCATTTAGCGGACGCAGCGAAACCCCACGGACAGCGCCGGGTCAAAGGTATAAAAGCAGGTTGCACAGAAGCTCCGTTTCGCATTTTCCTCGACCAACGAAGAGCTGCAAACGTGCTTCAACAAGCAACAAACGGAATATTTTTAAAAAAAAACTCTCCACAAAAATAACTTTTTAAATTCAACAAGATGGTTGTTTCCGTGAAGGTCTTTAAGAAGGCAACACCCAACGGCAAGGTCACCTTCTATTTGGGCCGTCGTGACTTTATCGATCACTTGGATTACTGTGATCCTGTCGATGGCGTTATCGTTGTCGAGCCGGAATATTTGAAGAACCGCAAAGTATTTGGCCAATTGGCCACAATTTATCGCTATGGCCGCGAGGAGGATGAGGTGATGGGCGTCAAGTTCTCCAAGGAGCTGATCCTATCGCGGGAGCAAATTGTACCGATGACCAATCCGAACATGGAAATGACGCCCATGCAGGAGAAACTGGTGCGCAAACTGGGCAGCCATGCGCATCCGTTCACCTTCCATTTTCCGCCCAATTCGCCCAGCTCGGTGACGCTGCAGCAGGAGGGCGATGATCTCGGCAAGCCGCTGGGCGTGGAGTACACCATACGCGCCTTTGTCGCCGATTCCGAGGACGATCGCCAGCACAAGCGCAGCATGGTCAGCCTGGTGATCAAGAAGCTGCAGTATGCGCCGCTGAATCGCGGCCAGCGTCTGCCCAGCTCGCTGGTCAGCAAGGGATTCACCTTCTCCAATGGCAAGATCAGCCTCGAGGTGACCCTCGATCGTGAGATCTACTATCACGGCGAGAAGGTGGCCGCCACCGTTCAGGTCTCGAACAACTCGAAGAAATCGGTGAAGAGCATCAAATGCTTCATTGTGCAGCACACCGAGATTACCATGGTGAATGCGCAGTTCAGCAAGCATGTGGCCCAGCTGGAAACCAAGGAGGGCTGCCCCATCACCCCGGGCGCCAATCTGACCAAGACCTTCTATCTGATTCCGCTGGCGGCCAACAACAAGGATCGTCACGGTGCGACCCTGAGAACTAACGATATTCATTCTTTTACTGATCTGGTTTCTGGTTTCGTTAGGCATTGCACTCGATGGCCATTTGAAGGATGAGGATTGCAATTTGGCCTCCTCGACCATGGTGCAGGAGGGCAAATCGACGGGCGATGCCTGCGGTATTGTCATCTCCTATTCGGTGCGCATCAAACTGAACTGCGGCACGCTCGGCGGCGAGATGCAAACGGATGTGCCCTTCAAGCTGCTCCAACCAGCACCTGGTAAGCAGACGCAACCAGGCGAATCCTTAAAACGGTTAATCACAAAAAAAAAACACTTCCACTTGCAGGCACCATTGAGAAGAAGCGCTCGAATGCCATGAAGAAAATGAAGTCCATTGAGCAGCATCGCAATGTGAAGGGATATTACCAGGACGACGATGACAACATTGTGTTCGAGGACTTTGCCAAGATGCGCATGAACAATGTGAATATGGCCGATTAAACTCGATGTGAATCACTTGTGATCGGAACAGAAACAGAAACTAAAACTTAAACTGAAACTGAAACTTAAATGACACCGTATCGAAAGCACTGAAAACTTGTTGCAGCAGTCTCATCGAGGACACAATCTTTGTATTATAATCGTATAATCTCCTAGTCTCTATATATATATATATGTAGATCTGGAGTTCTTAATGTTGAAATGTTGAAAAACGACCACGTGTAACTTATATTATAATTATAAATGTTAATTGTTTTATGGCTATCTAAAAAAAAAAAAAAGGAAAACACACACACACACACACTGATAGACTTACAGCTCTTCCAAGTCGAGTCGATCGAAAAAAAAATAGTTATTCGGTATTTTGCTTTGGCAGAGTTCGAAGATTTCCGTAGAGTTCTCGATGTGCTTCGGCTTTCAACTGCGTTAGTCGAATGAAGCCAAGGAAGTTTGCGGCTCGGCGAGGAAGTCTTTTTGGGGGGTTGCTCGACCGTTGTTGACAGGGGGTTGCGCATCCCTTTGTGCCATAGGTCAGCCCAAGCCAACCCCTAAGCCAGCGCGGCAACAGGCGGCAGCCAATCAGCTGAACGGGTTACGGCCATCCCTGAGCCTGTTTTCACCGTTTCTAACGGTCAAAAGGAAGTGCCAAAACTTTATGTCTTAGCCTAACAGAAGGGTATGCAAATTCCGGCAGGCTTTTCTGACCCTCTTTGAATGTTTAAAACATATATTTTATTCTATTATTCTTTATGTTTCAGATGGAAATACTATATTCAAAATATAAATAGAGGAGCGATCGGTAAGTTGATGTTACGAAAACTTTTACTTGCCTTTTAAGATATTCTGAATTTTTTTGAGTATTGAGGGTGTTCCCATGAACGAATTTGAAGTGAAAGTGATTGAAAGTTGCCCTAAACTTTTGACAAAATTTATGAGCATGAAACCACTATATCATATAGTTATCATAGTATCGATCGGTCGGAAATTTGTTCTGGAATTGATTTTTTTTTTTATTTTTTATGATATTTTAATATTTTTTGGTTATGATCTTAATATATCCGTAAAGTCTTGTCGAAATCGAACTACTACAGCATATAGTTGTGCTAGGAACAATCTGTGGTAAATGTAGCTTTTTTATGATATTTTTTGTTTATTTGTTGTTTTTTTCAAAATATTCGCAATAAACTTAGTAATTAAAAGTGCAAACTTTTATCCAGATTTGATGGCAAAAAGCAGCTAAAGAAACAATCGCTGCAAAAATAAGTTTTTGCATAAGAAAACTTAGTTGTTTTCAAAGATATATATATAGCTATATATACAAGTATATACTGTTCATTAATTAAGTTTTTCTGTTGTCTTTATTTGACTGCCGAAGGGTATTTTTCATTTTCGACAACCTTTGGCTAACCCCTTCTCTTCTCGTTGAATATGCTAAATAGTTAAGCTTTGAACTTGACTGGCGGGCCCAACAGTAAAACTGACCTTGATAATGCCTGAGGGCAGCTGCTCTGCCCAAGGGAGACAGATATAGATAGTGAGAGAGTGAGTGAGAGAGAGAGCGAGAGAAAGAGATCTAATGGATGTCATCTTTGGACTCGCCTTATATAATGCCACGTAACGGTTGCCAGCTTTGGCTGCAGCGCGCGCATTGCTGTGGAGCATTGCACAATTGGGGGGCAACTGGGGCAGCGTTCAATCGATTTCACACACCGCTGACTCCTGGGCAGCGGCGGCTGACTTCCGGCATTCGGCTGGGGCTTGGCCACGAGCCGGGGCCAGCGCCTATAAATGCCAATGTTGTTGTCAAAATCCAGCCACAAATTTGACGAGCACGTCACGCGATGGACACCGCCGCCAAACTGCCAATTGCGCTGCTAGTTTTTCTCCAGCTGCTGCTGCTGCTGCCGCCCGCCCAGCTGCAGCATTACTTTCCGCACCGGCCGCTGTATTACGAGGCGCCGACGCGTCTGCGTCGCTTCGAGCTGATGGCCGCGCCCTATATGGGCGGCTATGTGTCGCCGCCGGCCGCCCACTATCAGCAGCAGCCGCCCAACTTTCAGCTGATCAACTATCGCGCCAGCTACCAGCCGCTCGCTTTGGAGTACCAACAACAACAACCGCCTGCGGCTGCGCCGGCACCTGCGCCGATCTATCCGCAGCCCAGCGTGCAGTATGTGCAGCGCTCGGTGGCGCCGCACGCGGAGCTGGCCAAGTACCGCTATGAGGGCAACTATATGCCGCTGCAGCAGCGCGTGGCGCCACAATTGCACCGCCGCCTCGAGGATAATTTGTACAATGTGCCGCCGGCTCTGTTCACCAGCGATGTGCTGCATGTGTTGCCAGCGCGTGCAGCAACAATCCAGCAGCAGCAACAACAACAGCAGCAACATCAGCAGCAGCAGCAGCAACAGGATTCGCCGCGTTCGCGTCGCTTTGCGCCCAAATTCGATGCGGCCAACGACTCAAAAAAACAAAAGAAATCCAAATATTTTCAGTAAGTGCAAAATTATTCAAGGAGTGTTTTATTGAATCACAAGAAATCTCCAATTCAGCGATATATTGATGCGATTCGATGGACCCAACGCGCGCAGTCACGGCCATGTCCTGGAGCATCCGCAGGCGCAGCAGCGGCGCTTCGAAACGCAGCGCGGCACAAACCGTTACAAGGGCGAGGTGGGTTGGCCGCAAACCTCGACTCGAGTTCGCGGAATTCACAAAAACCGTTTCTTCTAGGTGATTTGGACGGATCGTCGGGGTGGTCATGGCGAGCATCGCTGGGACATGGCGCAGGGCAAGCTCTAAGCAGCTCATTAAATTTGCATCCACTCTCTTTCCCACTCTCTCTCTCTCTCTCTCTCTCTCTCTCTCTCTCTCTTTTTTTTTTTGTATCTCGAAAGTGCTCAGTAAATCGTGACTTTTCATAATTTTGGCGTATTAATTTATTTAAGGGCAATGATTTGGCGTGAAATCTGAAAGGTCCTGCAAAAGATTTGCATAAGAAAACAGCAGACACATTTATTCTTGGCATAGGTCAGCGCCCGGTGAATCCGGCGTGCATTTTCTCACGGGCTCAGCGCGAACGAAAAGTGGACAGTCCGGTTGAGCGGCTTTCTTGCCGCCGTCGCCAATCACTGGCCCGTGGAAAAAGGTCAACTCGACGGCTACTTGGCTAACCATTAAAACGGAAAACTGGTTCCAAGCAACAATGACCCGAAATGTCCTGCAGTTACTTAGTTACAACAGAGCCCAAGACAAGATCAGACAAACAGACAACGAATGCGGGTCATATGCAAATGCGAGTCCTTTGCGTAGAGGGTTGCGACTGCAGTCTTGTAAGTCGGTGACCTCAAGGGTTGCACGGCTGATTTGCATAGGCCGCCTCGCTCGTAAAGTGACACAAACTGCCTCGCAGGCAGTGTCCAGTTGTTGTTTGCCGTCAGCCGTGTGGCACAGTTGACCAAGTCAGGTCCAACGTAGGGATCAATATTGAGCATAGTCAAGGATAAGGATAAGGCGATGCGCCTGGAAATGCGGGCCTGTCAGTCAGCGACTGTCCAGAACCGGTTCGTCGTTATTCTGGCCGATAAGGTCATCATCATCATCGTCAGCGTCAGCGTCAGCGTCTTTGGCTGGTGATAACCCTTGGTTAGTTCTCACACTGTTCACACTAATTTATGCAAGGACATTGCGAAAGGACACTATTGCCACGCAATGCGCGATTGCGATTGATGTGGCGTGAGTTCAGCTCAGTTCCAGTTCCCAAGCCAACACACACAACCGGTTTGACCGGCCCCGGAGCTTTGTCTGGCTAGCATCTTGGGTGACCACGAGCTCGTTGTGAGAACTTCCACATTAGGTGGCCTTTGTCAGCACCAACAACTGGCCGAACGGGTTGCCGTCTCTTCCTGTGGCCGCTGGTCTTCCTTCTATCTTCGCCCAAAAGGGTTAAGATAGATTGATTTATGCGCAATTTAATTTGTTTACCTTAAAAACTAAAATGGCCAGAAACAGAGAGAGAGAGGAAGAAATAATGTGAGCTGAGAGAAATGCAATTATCATTGGGCAGCAGTTCGAATAAAGGATCGAAAGGAAACACATATTTCAAAAAAGCGCTGATTTTAAATTGAAAACGAATTTCTCCGGTGACAATTAATTGAACTAAAGCAAAGTTCAATTTGTAAAGTGGAAAATGTGTTGTTGAAAAAGCTTTCATTCAAAAAAGCTGTTTTGCAAGTTTTCAATTTGCTTTTTTTTGTGATAAATTTCAGTTTTTTTTTTAATATTCAAATTTTGAATATCGCGTTTTTTTGCGATAAATTTCAGTTTTTTTTTTTTTAAATATTCAAATATATTCAAAAATATCGCGTTTTTATCGTCCCAACGATATATAAATGAAAACTTTTGCGAATAATTTGCATATTGATTAAATTTTCTAAAATTCTTAAAAAAGTTTTTAGAAACACCACAAACGTAAATTTATATAAATTAATAATAAAAATTTAGAAAATACGTAATTTATTTCGTTCAAGAACATAAATACGAACTATTGTGCTTTAGTATTTTATTTAGTATTAAATTTAAGTTCAGTTTATTCTCACCAAGTTGAGCAGAAATTTGTCTCATAACTTTCTCTAAAGACTGACACGAAAAACTGCCGCCACGCCCACTTTCACCCTCAGCAATATCAAAGATCGATACTTTTTTCGGATGCGAAACGAGTATTGCACCCAACTGCAACTTTCTTTCCTGTTTTTTTTTTTTTGTTTCTCGTTAAAATCAAACACATTTTTTTATACAATTTGTTTTTATTAAATATTCTAAATCGAGAAATCATAAATTTGATAAAAGAGCAAAGCAACAAGTCGCGTTCGCTTGGGCTATGCACAAAAAAAAAAGAAGAAGGGACTAAAAACTAGTCGAATGTGTGTATGTATATGCATATGTGTGTATGTATGTATGCATAGCTATGTATGTGTGCATCCATGTTAACTGAATAATGTTATGAAACGTTGCCAGCTCGAAACGGCGTATTTATAAACTAGATGGACTTGCGGAACTTTCAAGAGGATTTGAGTATGATCAGACCCGAGTTTTTTTTCTTTTTTTTTACTGGTACTGATGATACTGCGGCTGCTGCTGCTGCTGATGCTGATGCTGCTGGTATTGCTGCTTGGCTTGGCTGTATTCCTGGGGCGCCTTGTGGCCGCCGGCGCGAAGGAGCTGCGTCGGTGGTGGTGGTGTCGGGATCTTAACCACAATGTCGGTGGGTTCACGTATAACCTCCGCCTTGAAGCCCTCCTTCGGGTCGGCCGTGTACTTCACCGTGCGAATGAAACCGTCCGAATCGACCACAGAGTAGCTGCCCTTGATAACGGAACCATCGCGCACCTCCTTGCGGTTCTGATAGTTGGTGAACTCGTCATCCTTCACATCGAAGCCAAACTGATACGAGGAGTTTTGCTGCAAACAAAAAAACAAACAAAACAAACAGACAGATTTAATATCTACATACCATATCTATGTATATATATATAAATCTGTTGTGAGGTTAACAACCAGAAGAGCTAGAAAGTTTTTCATTTTTGCAGCAGTCTCGTTTTAGTACGAAAGTGAGTAAAAAACTGTTAAATGCAAGGCTCAAACATTATTTTAAAGTTCTACCTGAAAATTCTACAGTGACTAAAAACCAGTTTTTTTTTTAAAAAAGAGTCGATAGAGAAAATTGGTTAAATTTTTAAGCTTTACAAATTCGAACTGGACCCAAAATTTGTTTGATTTATTATTATTATAATCCTTGTTTGTAGTCGATCGGATTCAAAATCATTTTCAAAGATATTTACGAAAAAACCAAACCATTTTGGTAAAATGAAAGGTCGACTTTGAATTTTCAGCCAACTAGTTTTAAACTAATTTAAAGCGTTAAAAATTAACAAAAAAAAATTAAAATTTAAATAGTAAATATGCAATATGCAGAAAACATTAAAAAGTGGTAACAACAACAACAACCAAAAGCTGTTAAATGCTAGTTCATATATATATATAAATGCATATATATATATATATACATATATTTCTGTATATACTTAAACGTGATCATTTGAAATGCGTAGCGCAGAGTGGCCCAGTTTTTCGGCATTGCAATTACATCACACTGCGCCCGTTGCGCATGCGTGTGGGTGCCCCCCCTTCCCTCCCCACTCCAGTCTGAGTTCCAGTCTCGGTTCCAGTCTCAGATCGAAACACGCACAAGTGAAAGCCAGTTGGCCTGACTGGCATATATATGTATATGGTTTATATATAGTGTTGATGGCACGATATCGAGCCGCAATTGCCGTCGATCGTGTGATCGCATTATGCATTATGCAACTAGCTAGCGGTAGAAGCGACTCTAAAAAATGCCCAAAAACAAAATCGAAAAAAAAAAACATTTCCAGCTTTTTGCACGTAATGCACAATGAGGCCTGTCCAAGCCATAAATCGTGCGCAAGGTTGAGACTGTCTTTGTTTTGGCCGGTTGGGGAAGCGTCTAACTGGGTTAAGGTAAGCCGAAATCTTGGCCTGGGGCGTGGTCCCGTCCGCCGCAATTGTTCTTGGCCCGACGTGGCCCAAAAAAAATACCGAAAATGATTGCATTGCAACGTGCAGCTGACAAAAACAAAAATTGGAAAGGCAATTGGCCAAAAGCTTGTTTAAGAGCCGGTTCTAATGCGTGTCCAGTGTCCAGTTCGGAACTGGCCGTCTATTGGGGTCTTATGGGTCTTATATGGGTCGCATTTGAAAGTGATTGTGCGACTGGCGAATGTGCTCGCGACAAGCAGACTGACATTTTATAGCACCAATTTTGGCGATTTGTGCGAATTGGCTGCAACAACAACAACAAAATGTGATAGCCAACCAAAAATGTGACCCACTCTTCGAAAAGCAAGTGAACAACGAGAATGTGTGAATTCGAATCCGAAAATGCATATTGGGTTGCTTTGGTTGGAGTCTAGCCAGTAATTTTATAAAATAATATTATAAACTTTAAATGAAATTAATAATTGTTAAGAAATTATAGAAAAACGTATTTGATTTTGAACTTTGTTCAAGAAAATGCAGACTTAAAATACTTTTCATACTTTTCGTTGGTTTGATTTAAGTACGGTTTAATTTTCATTAATTATATATTTATAAGTCAATATACCCAAATTAAGAATTTGAGTATTATGATAAACGGATTTAAGTATTTTTAAACAATTTTAAAGACAAGCTTGCGACAGCTTTTAAACTGATTTACGTACAAATTACTGCATTTTTTGCTGTGTTGTAAACAGATTTTTTTCTTTGAAAAATTAGATTGGAAAAAATTAATTGGGCATGGTAGGTAGATAGATGATATGTTCAAGAAAATTCGGATTTACAGAATTTGTTGACAGCTATTTGGCTTGATTTAACTATGGATTAATTGATTAATTGAAATAATTAAATTTATCTCCAATTGCTGTGCTGACAATAATAATTTCTAAAGAAATCGAGAAGGATTTTAAACTATGTTATGAGTATGATCAGCCTATAGTTAAAGAAAACTCAAATTTCAAGATTAAGTTAAAGAAAATTCAAGGATTTCCTACTTTGGACAACTCTTTGCCTTGTTATAAGGATAAACTGATATAAAGATATAACTTGATTTGTTTTCTGTGCATAGTATATATATAGTATATTAAACGAATTTAGAATTTAGGCATTGATTTTTACTACCTTGACTTTATTTAAAGGCGGATTACATAAATTTTCCCATATTTTAATTAAGTGAAATTTGCTTTTCTTCCAAGTAGCTAACTCTCTTTCTATCTTGACTGATCTATTCTCATTCTATCATACCCAATTGCCATATCCCGCTGTAAAGTCAACATTTTTTTGTTTTCTCGTGTTCGTATGCAAAACGACTTTTCCTAAATCCAGCGGATTAACGCGAATTTTATGGCGGATAAATGGCTAACAACGAGCGTTTGCAGCTTCCGCATGAGAAGGCCATAAATAAAATGTTGTCTTTGAGCACGAGTTGGGGGGATACTTATGGTCATGGCTATGGCCAAGCGGCAAGCGGCAAGCGGCTGGTTAATGAACTCGAGACACGAGGGAAAAACGAAAAAAAAAAACACAAATCTCTCCCCGCTGCATGCTTCAATTGTAATTATGCGCTGGCAACATTGTTTGCTGTGCACCGCAGCGAAAAACGAAAGTGCGCGAAAGCGTTCAATTCGAGCTGAAGCTGAAGCGTTTGTGCGGTACAGTTCGAACCCGTTATGGTCAACTTACATCATCGTATTGCTCCTCCTCCTCCGCCTGCTGCTGCTGCTGCTGCTGCAACTGTTGCTGATGTGACTGCAGCTTGTGTTGTCCTTTGCCGAGCAGCGGCGACGACGCGGCCTGGTAAGCGGGCTGCTGCACGCGACGAGGGGGCGCGGGGGCGGCCTGCGACTGCCGATAGACGCTCTGCTGTGGCTGCGACTGATACTGCAAACGGATTGGGGGTGGAGTGGGAGGGGATTAGCAAATTACCTGGCTTTCATCACTAAGCACCCACCTGTGGCTGCTGCAGATAATCCCTCACCGCTGGCGCCACATATCCCTGCTGCTGCTGTTGTTGTTGCTGTGCGCGTATCTGCTCCGCGACGGTATCCTTAATCCTGATCTGCTGTCCGGCGCTAACATATTGCTGCGTCTGCTCGGAGTTCTGCTCGTAAATGGGCGTGCCATCCGAGGGCTGCTGCTGCTGTTGCTGCAGCTGCTGGTAATATTGCCGCAAATAGGCGGGATCGACGCCCTGTTGCGCTTGAGCGACTCCACAAATCGCGACCGTGGCCACCACGAGCAATAGCTGCATTGTTGCTGTTGTTGTTGTTGTTGTTTAAAGTGAGGTGGGAGGGAGTTGTTGTTGCTGTTGCTGCTATACAATTACACACTTCACTAGTTGATACCGTTCGACAAAACGCGCACGTCCCACTCCAAGCCACAAAAGTATCTGCGTTCGCTGCGAGCCCAAATTGCACTTTTATATCGAACACCAAATGACGACGTCTAACGACGACGACGACGACAACGACAACTACAACTACAACAACAACGGCGCCCAACTAGTTGGCTCTCAGCAACGAGGGGCAGCAGCAGCGGCAGCAGCGACGGCTCTCTAACGGCCAAGTGGAGCATTTGCTGGTAGCCTCTTTTTTGATTTACAACAGCTGTTGGCTGGCTTACATAGTTGTCATTTCCGTTGCCATTATATCATGGGCAGCATTGTCTGTTTGCCCCCCTGCTCAGCTGATTTTCCAAGTCGCCTCGACCTGTGCGCCGTCTCATTGTTATTTCAGTGAAAATCGCTGCTCCAGTTATCGTTCACTTCATTTGCATGCATCAACATTACGTGTTTATTCAATGCGATCCTCTAACTATGCCAACAACAGAGCTACGAACTTCTAACGTTGCGGCTGCTGTTATCTAACATGACACTGACTATTAGCAGCCGTGCCTTGCTGTTATGCTACATAGAAGTTGTAGTATCTGGTCTTTCAAGCAACTACTTGACAAATGGGTTCATATAGAAGAAATATATGTATCCAGGCTATTATCAATGTCAACATTTTTAAAATTAATCAGCTATGCCTAAAACACAGCCTGCTGTTGGCTAACAGACCACTCACTATTAATAGCTGTGCCTTTCTGTTATACTACATTCGAGTAGTTTCATACTATTTATGTGCATTAACATTTAACATTTTTTTATTTTCCCATTTTTAATCTCGATAGGTAAAATTCCAAAGTTAATGCAAAGACTCTGTTATATTCTAACTATGCAAGTGCTTAGCAGTGCTAAGAAACTGTCACAACCTGCTGTTATCTAACAGTCCACTCAATGTTACTTGTTGTGGCTGGCTGTTGTTTAACATTTGTACACTTTAACTGCTGTTAGCATATCTTTAAAGTAGTAGATTACTATGTTAATAGCAGTGCTAAGAACTGTTGTGGGTGTCATAGCCTGACTGTTACCTAACATTCCACTGACTGTTAGCAGCTGTGCCTTTCCTGTTTCTTAACATTGCTGTTGTTGAACATTCCTTGGCTGATCTTTAAATCATCTGTTTGACCTTTTTGGCATGCAAATTAACATTAACTAGGTTCACCTGCTTGAGGTCAATACGTTTAGGGCTCCGCCCAAGCAAAATTTATTGAATTTAATCCGACAAGTGCAAGAGACTATTGTTCATAGCGTTTGACCCAAATCGCTAAATCACCAACTCGATATCGAAAACGTTTTGTTGTCTTTGTTTACAGCTGAATGTATTTGTATCTGTATCTGTATCTGTGTATCTGTTGCGACCACGTTGCGGTTGAATAGCTTCAACTATGCCAGCGATCTTTGATTTGTGATTTGTTGGCGCTCCGATTGCCAAATCTTTGCATTTAAGACCTTTACACCAGATGCAAGTACCACAAACTGTTGCCATGTGATCGCACGTACCCGGGTACGTACGTACACCGACCACGCAGTCATTAAACCTCAATAAACCAACTCAGCCCCCACCCCACCCCGCCGCACACCATACAGTGCCCACCCACAGTATATGTATGCACATATACATTCATTAAACACGATATATATGTAATCGTCTCTGATGCGATTACTTAAGACCCATTGCTGTTGCCTCGATCTCTTTCAAAGTTTTTATGGCCAGCAAATTGTGGCTTTAAGTTACGCCCCGCGCTTTTATAAAAGCCCTTTTTATAGCCTTGCAGAGGCATTATAATTTTGCCACGGAATGTGTAACGCATCTGGCAGAAGTCATTGATGCTATTAAATATACATATATTGTCTTGATTAGCATCGACAACAGAAAACAGATATAGTTCAGCCGATACAGATATAAAAACAGCCTTGCAAAGAAATACCAGAATAATGCGATATATTTCCATACTTTTGTCTGATGTTATAATCTCTCTTTCTTAACTCTATCTCTCTCTCTCTCTTTTTCTTTTGGCTATCTTACTTTCACTCATGCCTTATACTTTTAATTTATGTATCTCTATCTCTGTCTCTTTCTCTCTCTTTCACTATTTCTATATCTCTGTCCCTCTCTGTTTCGTGTTTGCTTTCTCTCTCTCTCTTTCGTTTTCTTTCTTTCTCTCTCTATATGTCTATCTCTATCTATATATCTATCTTTCTAACTTTATCTTACTAGCTATCTTTCTTACTGTTCCACTCCCTCTTTTGCTCTTTTTATTTCTCTCCCTTTCGCTCTATCATTTACTAGCTCTCTCTCTCTCTGTCTCTTTCTATCCTATATTATCTCCGTTACACTCTTTCTCTCTCTCTCTCTTATATTATTTCTGTTACTCTCTATCTCTCCATCTTACTCTCGCACTCCCTCTTACTTTCTGTCTCTGTCTTTTACTTTCTCTATATTGATCCATTTCTCTTTCTATCTCTCTCTCTCTCTCTTACTCCACCTCTGTTTCTCTTACCCTCTCCTTCTTATTCCTCTTCTTTCTCTATCTTGCTTACATTCTCGCTGTTACTCTGTCTCTCTCTATCTGTCTATCTCTTTCTCTCTCTCTCTGTAATGCTATTTAAGTTTTTCGCCAGTCCGAAGGTAACCACAGATTTGGGTCTTTTACTCCATTGATGACATGCATGAAGGAGCTTATTCGCCAAGGTCGCCGAAGTCTACTTTTTTTCTTTTTTGTAATCAAGTTAAGTGAATTTTGATTTTCGTCAGCCGTTGACCGTTTAATGGTACACGAATGTGTGAGTGTGTGTGTGTGTGTGTGTGTGTGTGTGTTTGTGTCTGACCAGCAGATCACGGATTAGTTAGCCGTGAAGTGAAAGTACATTATGTGTAACAGACAATTGTTATGGCTGCACACGTACTCACTCGCCGCACAAGTGTCTTATTTCAATCAAATTACAGTCAAATTTCTGTGCAATTGCTTTGGTGGATGTTTGCATACACACATAATTTCAATAAAAAAATATGTTTAATTGCCTGCATGATTGATGGACTCAAAATGATTATATTTGCAGCGTCACGTTATGCAAAGTTTCATAAAAGATATATATGTATATATACCATTATATCGGGTGGGGTCTGTAAACGGCAACTGCTAACTCGACAGTCATTAGATTCTATTTAAATTCAGTTATAAATTGATTTTTTTTTTTGTTACCTTTCTGAAAAGTCTGTCTTCGCCTTTGCATATTTATTTATATTTAGTTTTATTCGATTAAAATTTTGGTTTTTGGGTTTGCTTTTACATTTTAATGACTAGAACCACTCGATGTTGACTTCTATTTGTTTTTTTGAAGTGAACTTACAATGAACATAAAATAAAGTTGAAAAAAAAAAACATTTAACTAAAAATTATTAATTTATTAAATTGTTTTTTTATTGACTATTGCATATGGAGACTGACAAAATGTTGAGAACAATTAACTCATCAATGAGCGATTTTATTTTGTTTAAATTATGTGTATAATAGAATTTATATCATCTCCGTTCAATTGCTGTACCGATTCGTAATATATGTATATATTTTAAGGTTTTGTTAGTTGCATGTTTTTGTCGTTCATTATATAAATTATTTAATAAGTTAAACAGAATTTCATAAAAATCCGCTAAATTGGTTAAGTAACTCTTAACTAGCAGCTATTTAAGTTGGTGTTGTTGTTCTTCTTGTTGTCGCCTGTTCGCTGTTACTGTTGCAGATGTTGTTGTTGTTGTTGCTGTTGTTGTTGTTGTTATTTTAGTAGTCAGTTGCACCAATAACGCTGTACATCAGACGATTGAAGGAGCCGCTCTGGCGTATATTCTCATCGTGGGTGTTTACCACCTGTTAAACATAATCCAATCAATTAACATTGCCATTAACAGTGCCGCTTAACGGCGCTCTGTTACTTACATTGTACGGCGGCCGGGATACTGGCGCTGAAACTGGTTTCTGTAAAGGTATATTGGAGAATGTATAAAAAAAAAAGACAACAAAACGCTCGTTTAATAAATCTATTCCCGTTAAGTGCCACAATTTGTAATTTGTACTAAATTAAAGTCTGGTTAACTCTCACCGCAATCAATAAATGTTATGAGCGTGCTTTCAGTTAGTGGCCCATTATGTTAAAATGCCAAAAAAGTAGCTGATTGTGATTTGGGAAAATATACACAGAGATGAGTTTAATGAGACTTGCAGTTGCCATCACAAGTTATCCAAAAACCGGGTTAGTAGTTGCCTTTGGCCAGTTAGTAATCATTACACTGCCTAACAGTACATTAAACATACGACTTGAAGCGGCGCTTAACATTCTGATAGGCATAGCGTAGACAAGGACACAAATAGAGGACACTACGTAAATTAAAAAAAAAAAAACAGACACAAACAACAACAATTTGTTTGGTTTGACTGTACGTGAGACGGCGATACATTTAAAGATAGAGAGAGAGCAAGAAATAGATAGAGTATTTATAGTGCGCAATGAACTTGACAACTGAGCGATCTTGTCTGACAAAAAATATATATATCTCGTATCAAATTTTGTGCTAGAATGCTTGTATTGAATTTGTTTGCTATTTTTGTGTGTTGACGATTTGACAGTTGGCGCGATCTTACCTTTCCTGGAACCAATCTATTCGGCTGATAGACCTTAGTCTGCACAGGTATGATAACTTCCTGTGGCGACGATTGGCCATAGCTGCTGTAGCCGCCCTCTTCTTGAATGGCTCTGTAGGTGTCGCTATTCCTTGGATCGTAAGCAACAGTTTTCTTATAACTGTGTGTGTGTCCGCGAGTGTGTCGATTATTCAGAATTATTATTTCAGAATTTTTTTGGTTTTTTTTTGAGATCGTTGAAAGCGCCATTTATTGTTTGTCAAAATATTTTTTTTTGTTATGAAATTTTAGAATATTTTAACGTTATTTCATTTTGGTTTTTTTTGGTTAAGTTCATACATATACATTAATATATATATATATATATATATGAGTTTTTTTTTAGAGGTTTTTGTACATCGGTTGAGTAGCGTGAAACAGAGTTGTGAGAGAATAGAAAGAAAAAACAGGATGTGCACAAAATACGTTAGAATTATTTTGATTCTTGTTGTAGTTATTTTCTAATCAAATTAGGCATAGTGTTCTTGTTGTCTTAAAACTCGACACTTTCTCAAACAACTTTAATTAATAATAATTAAAACAAATTCAACAAATTTCTTACAAGCTAATTATTAAAAGTAATTTTTTAACAAAACTGCATAACAAAAGTTGAAAATTAATAGAAATAAAATTGATTATTATTTTTAGGGGCGGTTTTCGTTAGTGGAGGTCTGACTGTACTATTACGGTTAATACTTAGGAGGTTGCATAGAGGAATAGGAACTAGTTGTGTTGTCTTTGGCACTTTTGGTAGTGGGTAAAATTCAGCAAACGTCTTTTAAATGTTTATTAAATTAATAGTAACTTTTAAGGGGGGAATTGTTTAGGGGCTGGATAGCTGATCAATGGGCATGGACATGGGCGGGGTTCAATTCTCTAGTAATATTTTTCGTTTTTGTTTTTTTGTCATTTTTCATTATAGAAAACATATTTTTGATTATTTATTTTTGTTGATAGAGCTGCTGCAGTTGCTGTTGGCGATGTTGGCGTTGCTGCTCTGCAAGTTGATCTTTTTGCTTTTGTTGCTCCAGTATTTTACGTTTTTGTTCCAGGAAAGATAGATCGATGAAAATTCTAACATTAATCGTGCAGCTAAGTTCTAAAACATTACGTCTAATATAGTAATATTGGCTAGAGTATTGTGTTGGTATTTGGTATTCATAGGTTGTTGTTAGGCATCTTAACCACATTTTTAATTTAGTTATTCTGCTTGCTGCTTACAACTTAAAATAATTGATTATCCGAATTCGCTGTATATATGTATGTATATATACAGCGTCTGTCCTAAATGCTTGTGTTACCTTTCACCATTGCGCCACACTCGTCATTCTGATAAACATATATAGTTCAAAGAAATCTGGGAACACACGAAAAGCCTCAAGAGGTCTCGGCTCTGGTTTCTAGAGTTTCTGGGGGGGGAATACGGAGAACTGTTTGTTGTCTAGGGAATAGGGAATCGAGATAGACTCAAACGAATAATGTCGGTTTGGTGTATGTGTATATATATACATATATATATATATGGGAGAGCAACATATTGGCAGCAGAGCACATGCACTTGTATCTGTGTATTGTGTCTGTTGTTTAATGTTGAATGTTGCATACTTAAATTATATGGGATTAAAAGACTTTACACAGGTTGCGCTTGTTGTGGCAGGGTGTACAACAATTCGGTTAATTTCATTTCATTGGCAGGCAGGATAATATACAGTGTACATTGAGGAAATTTTTGGATGTGTGTTTAGCAAACATTCAAGTTTCCAAATAAGCCTAAAAATCAAATATCTAGAAGACCGAATGCTTGGCTTCTTTATACGGTTTCCAAGTGATCAAGCAAAAATCAATCAATCCATTACAAAATTGTTTTTATATATATATATATGTATGTATGCATATATATATAGATCAGGCTGTGCTCAAAATATAATAACTTTTACCCGTCAAGTTTTGTTGGCAAAGGACGATGCAAAGGACTTTCCTTCAAGCGATAGCTATCGCTTGTGGCAAAGCTACAACAATATACATAGAATATATATAGATATATGTATGTACGTATGTGGTGTGTATATATATATAGAGAGCAGATATACGTGTGTGTGTGTGTGTGTGTGTGTGTATATATGTATATAAACATAGAGCAGAGTAGTAGACATACAACATCTATGGACTCCTTTGTCTTATTGGGTGTGTGTCTTTGGTTTAGTAAATTTGGTAATTTCTTTTGAATGTATTTTCTTAGATTAATGGATTAGGTCTTGAACTTAACTAATTATATTAATCCGCACGGACTTTTCACTATTCAAAATTAGTTTCAAAGCTGACTAGGCGCATCTTTGCAGCTGCATACAAAATTTGACCAAAGAACTACTCAAATCAAAGTATTTTATTCAATGTTTAAATATCTCAATTTGGTTTGTTAACAGCGATTTTCGAAAAAATAGTATTCAAAATTGTTAGTGTATTGTATATTGTAACTAAGCTTTCATTTGATATTGTCAGTTGAGTAGCATTAAGGATTCCAAGTGAGTGGTAAACTTACGGAACTGTTGTTCTGATGGTGTCCTCAATGTTGTTGTTTGAGTACAGACCAATTGGCGAGTTGAATTGCTTGTGGAAAACCTAAATCAAAAGTGTATTTAATATATATAGTTGAATGTTATGCGCAGATTGCCACTCACTCTGCCGGAATCGGCATCCTGGCCAACAATCTTGTGCAACATGGTATCGGCGACGCGCTGCTTCATGATACTGTCATGGTAGTCGTGTCCGGGATGGGCGCGCACAGCTGGATTTGGGTAGTGTCTCAAGTATGAGTCTGTGGACGGCGCATCCTTTTTCACTTTGGCACCGGGCAGAACCAGTGGAGTTGTTCGGTATGGCTATCAAAAAACAACAATACGCCAATTGTGATCAGTTATTTATTCTTAATTTGTTTATGCCAAACAGTGTGCAAACATTTGGCTGGCTTACAGACTAAGATAATCTAAATAAATCAAATCATGTACATGGTCCGAGCATCGCACGATCCGTAGAACAACCGCAAATTTTCAAATGTTTTGAGTTTTCTATACGCAGACAGCGTAACATTTCAGTGTATTTGTGCGTTTGTGTGTCTTGGTATCTTTGAATTTTGTATAAACTTTATTTACCAAAATTCCATTTCATGTGTGAGAGAGCGCTTTGGCTGTACATATATTTTAAAAATATCTCAGCGTAGCAAGGCAAGACTAATATTTATAGGCGCTTACGTAAGCGCTTTTGCCTTCGTCCAGCGATTTTCATTTTCTGTTCGCTGTTTTATTTTTGCCAACAAACGCTGGCTGGCCACACGCAGCCGCACAATCGCGTAAGTAATTTAATATTCGTGGCGACAATTTAAAATTGTGCGCCCAACAAAACGGCATGCAACGCTGTGCAGGCGTTGCCAGACTGCATTTCAATCAGCTGATCGCCGTGTGCAGCTGTCTATCGTTTCGCGCCTTTTGCTTACATTTGCTTTGCCACACTAAACACGACGTGCTTTTCTGAAAACTCAACGCACACATTAATGAAATTAACTGCATACTAAGTTGAAAAGTAGTGCAACTAACTAACTAGCTAATAACAAAAATTAACAAATGGCTGCAGTACGTCGCTCCACGCGTCTGAGCAGCATAAGCAAGTCTGCAACACCAGCAGCAGCGACGACGACAGCAGCGCTGCCTCAGTCGCCGCTGCCCACAACGCCACGACGCTCAGAAGTTTGGCGCAGACGACAAGTCAAGCGGATTTTGGACAGTGAGGACGAGGATCAGGATGATATTATCAGTGTAATTTCAGAGAATAACGAGAACAGCAACCTGTTGAACAAAATGGACAAAGCGAGCAAACGCAAAACAGCCGCCGCTACAAAGACCAACGATGAGCTGCCAAAGACGCCACGCAGCAGCAGCAAGAAAAGCACAACAAAAACAAAAAGCACGGTTAGCGCTTTGACGAACATGGCCCGACGCATTGAGGCCAACATACGTGCCGCCAAGCTAATGGACAACAGCAGCAGCAGCAGCGAGGAGGAGCAGGAGGAGGAGGAGCCTGATGATGCGGCACATGTCTCGCCGCCGAAGCAGCGCAAGACGCAGCCACTGGCACAGCATTTGATTAGCCCCTCGCGACTGCTGGACAGGCTGAGCATTGATGAGCGCGAGGAGCGCGAGGAGCCAAGCAAGACTGAAACACCAAAGCAGGAGGAGCCAGCGAAGCCGTCGCCGCCACGCAACAAATACCAAAATGCGCGTCGTGTGCTGAACAGCGCCGAAACGCTGAATCTGCCCGGCCGTGAACAGCAGCTGCAGGAGCTGCGCGAATTCTTCGCCCAGCACCTGGAGTCGCAGACCTCCGGCAGTCTCTATGTCTCCGGGCAGCCGGGCACTGGCAAAACCGCCTGCCTGTCGCTGTTGTTGCGCGCGCCGGAGTTCGCCCAGCGACTGCAGCGCGTCTACATCAACTGCACGAGCATTGCCAGCGTGGGCGCTGTCTACAAGAAGCTGTGCGCGGAGCTGCACCTGAAGCCGACGGGGCGCACCGAGCGCGATCATCTGGCGGCCATACAGCGGCATCTGCGCACGGCGAAGCGCATGCTGCTGCTGGTGCTGGACGAGATCGATCAGCTGTGCACCGCACGCCAGGAGGTGTTGTACACGATCTTCGAGTGGCCAGCGCTGCCCGATGCACGCATCCTGCTAGTAGGCATTGCCAACAGCCTGGATCTGACGGATCGTGCACTGATGCGTTTGAATGCGCGCTGCGAACTGAAACCAAGACTGATGCACTTTCCGCCCTACACCAAGCCGCAAATCGTTGAAATATTCAAATCCCGGCTGGCCGAGGCCGAAGTTATGGACGTGTTCCCACCTGTTACGCTGCAGCTGCTGGCCGCCAAGGTGAGCGCCGTGAGCGGTGATGTCCGACGCGCGCTCGACATTGGTCGGCGAGTTGTCGAGATTGCCGAGCAGCAGAAACGCGCCGGCGAAAAGGAGTTCAACATGAACGCCCTCGAATTGGAGGGCCAACAAGCAGCAGAACCAAAAGGTTTGTGAAATAATGCTGATTGAAATAATTGAAATAATTTATGGTATAAATCAAAATATTGTAGACACACTCAAGCCAGTTCAGGTTAGCCAAGTGGCCGAGGTGCTCAACAAGGTTTATGGCGCCTCACAGAATCTGGAGGAGGACATCGAGGAGGCGTTTCCGCTGCAGCAGAAGCTGATGCTCTGCTCGCTGGTGCTGATGCTGCGCAACGAGCGCAACAAGGACATCAGCATTGGACGCCTCCACGAGGTCTATCGACGCGTGTGCGGCAAACGCAATATACTCGCCCTCGATCAGGCGGAATTCGCGGGCACCGTTGATCTCGTCGAGACGCGCGGAATATTGCGCATTATGCGCAAGAAGGAGCCGCGCCTCAGCAAAGTGGTGCTGCAGTGGGACGAGGAGGAGGTCCATGCAGCACTCAGCGACAAGCAATTGATCGCCTCGATCCTGAGCGACACCGCCTGCCTGGCCAAGTGAGACGGACGAATTACGGACAAGATAGTAAAATGCATCAGAATAATTAACGTTTTTTTAAATTTAGTAGCTAGGTATTTTTATTATTATTATTATTATTAATAGTATTTTCGGCAATTGCGCATTTTGCACAATTTCACATTCACCTTGGCCATAGACAAAATCGAAAGACGGACGTACAATTTTGATAAATACGAAAATAAATTGAAAGCACTCATTTTTTTTTTCTTCGAATGCTAAATATAAAAATTCGTGGCTGGCGCAAGCACAAAAATATGTTGAAATATCATTTGAGGGTCACTTTCGAAACTTTTAATTGAATTTAAACTCATCTGATTTTATTGTACCCATCATAAATTTAAGTAAATGTGCCCAGACAAATATCTCCTACAACGATTTAAATATTCAAAATTTTGACAATCAAACAAAAAATTCACACTTAATCCAAATAGTTCGTAAGATCGTACTGTTAATGTAATAATATATATATATTTCCTATCAAAATGTTTAGCAGCAGTTTCATTTCAAAAAAGTGACAACAATTGTGTTCACTTTCGCTGCGTCAAATTTTTTGAAGCAATGCCAAGAACCGCCCTCGTTTCCCAACTTTAGGGAATTTTGGCTTTGTGTGTTTTTGCTTTTTCGGGTTTATTTCCCATAAAACTAATTAACGCCTGTGTTGGTTGCTGTCTATAGTCATTTTCAGATTAATTTCGTTTCGAATAATTTTGTTTATTTGGCTTTTGTTATTCGCTCAGCGTTATATATAATTTTTAATTTTTTTTCTATTTATTTTTTTCTAAAAATATCCAACGAGGTGGTATGAATTACATTGAGCACCAGCAGCAACAGCAATGAAAAAAAATATATTTCAACAAAATGTATTCAAAAATGCTTTTTTTTTTTTTGCTTTCGGCGCACATTGACGAAAAGCGAACAAATATGTTTAAATAATAAGCTAAACGAATGGGTGTATATACACACATAAGAAGCAGACAGCAACAGCTGGAGAGAGAGAGAGGGAGAGAGAGAGCGAGCGAGCGAGTGAGAGAGCAGATATGTAGACAGCTCTCTCTAGGCCAGAGGAAATAACCATTTTTAATAATTCTTTGTAGAAAAAGTAAAAATAATAATTGACATTTGTATTTGAACTTGAATTCCAAAAGACATTTTTGACACTAAAGGTGACGTTTTTCAAGTGAACGAAAATATTGGAAATATTCACAATTTCGCTTTAAACTGACGACTATTTTCTAATATAAGTTTGGAAAAAAAAATGATATATAACTTCAATAATTCTGGCTTTTAAAGTTCAATTAAGTTAAAGTAATACAAAATTTGTTTTTTTTTTTTTTTGTTTTTGAATTTCTTCGAATTAGGTTTGTTTTTTGCTTACTTGATATTGAATGCATTCATTGAGGTCTGGCTGCTCCTTGTAGTAGACGGGGGATCCGTTTTTGAACTGAACGTACTCCATTTTTTAAATTTGTGTGTTTTGTTTTGTTTGTGGGTTTTGAACTTAAACTCCTTGATTTTTGACAAAAATTCAAATAGAATAGAAACAGAAAAATTAAAAAAAAAAAACAAACAAAAAAAGAACTCTTATGTAAGAACGTAAAAAAAAATCAACTTCTAATATCACAATTAATGCTTCTATAAATATTATTTATTTATTTGTTATTTTATTTTTTTGTTTTTTTTTTTGTTACTACTTGTGAACTGGACAACTTGCTTTTATGGCACGTTTAAATCGATGCTTCTTCTTCTTCTTCTTCTACACCACTTGCGGAGATCGCTTCACTAGGACTAGAAGGGATATGTTTCGTCTAGACTGGTTTCGTAGTTGTTTATTTTTCAATATTCCGAACGCAACTGATTTGAAAATTTTCAAATGCTGGCGAATTATTGCTATTTCGACTGTGCGGAATTCCAATCCGTCTATATAGTATCTCTATATATGAGTGCTTGCTGTCAATGTGTGCGTGTGTGTGTGTGTGTGTGTGTGTGTGTATATATATTGCCATATAGAACAGCAAATCAGAGTGCGAGTGCTGACGGTCAGAGGCCGTCCAAACCCACGCAGACCAGCGCACCACAGTTTCTCCCTCGGTTTCGCTCTCTCTCTTTCTCAATTTGTTAAAGATACATCTACGCTGGCTAAACGCTTTGTGCAAATAGATTATTCACCGAGCGTAACGCTGAGATACAACAACAGCCACTTACATATAAACTTGGACTTGGATGCTGCCGTGAGCGCTTTTCATCTGCGCCCACGCGACTTTCGAAAAAAATAAACCAACCAAAAAAAAACACAAAAAAAAAGAGAAATAGAAAAGCGCCCCGCACTCCCCCCTCGTTATATGTATGCTTGTACACAGATGTGCTGTTATTTTGTTTGTCCTGCCTATTCACAAAACAACATTTTATATATCATCTATTTATTTTAATTGCCGTTTCTTGGAGCAATTTCAAAAACTGCTCGCTTTCGAATTATTCCAACGAGAATCGAACAGTGCCGAGGTTATTGTTTCGTTACAGAAACACAAATTCAAATTATTGCATCCAAAAAAAAAAATGCTGCTCAAATTGTCTGTGGAATATTTATTATTGATGTGTTTGGTTGGCTTTGGAAATCGCTAAACTATTTGTCAGCTCCGATTCTATATTTATAGATTTAACATTCAGATTTTGGCCGCAGCTAATTGATGTCAAATTCGATTGACACTGGAACAGGTATAAATAACCTTCGTAGGTCGTCAAAGAACTTTCAAGTTCGACGGAAAGATTCCAAGGAGCTAATAATTTACATTATAATACGTTTGTTTTCTTCTTCAAAAAAAAACTGAAGGTTGTTTGTTTAACATTAGATATTTTTACAGAATATTCGTGAAAAGAAAACACACACACTTTAGGAGTGGGTTGATCAAAAAGTTTTTTGAACAACAACTGAAAATCTTCAAAAGCTATTTTTATACACATTGCAAAAGTTTTTTAAACGAACATTTTTATGTTTTATAATTTTTGAATTTTGATCTAAAAATATAAATTTTTTCAAATGCGAAACAAATTTCTTTATTTCTTTATATATAACAGAATAAAGTAACTATTTACAGTTGAAATCAACAAAATTAGATAGTGTCAAATTGATGTCAAATCAAAAAAATCAAAAAATAGCAATAAAAGAATTATTGCAACACCTTGATTTTTATTTTTGTGCCACATTGACAAACAAAATGTGGCAGCCTTGGCAAGTGGCAACATTATTGTCTTTATACATTTAGAGCGTCATCATCAGGTGAGGTGAGCTGAGCGAAACACTTTCATTGGCATTGCCTGAAGATCACAAGGTAGCCGCTGCCGACGGTGCCCTCAGCGGCAGGCAATGCACAATCCGACAAAGACTGATATACTTGGCATATGTTTTGATATATAACTATACATATATATATATATATATATATATATGTGTGCGCTGCTCACCTGCCTGCAGTCAGCCAAAGTGGCCAAGAAATTATATTCAAAGTAGTATTTTTATAATTACGCCGTTGTTTTCTTTTTGTTTTTTTTTTTTTGGCGAAAAAGGGCGTTAGCTGTTTGTGTTTTTGTTTATTTTCTTGCCAGTTTTCCACCTGCACACACTGCGTCACAAGACTTTCCTGTTTAGCATCAACAAATTCGCAGCTAATACATAAGTATTCGTTGCTGCTATATTTAGATTGTGTAAACAGTGGAACCTTGACCACAAAATGTCTATCCTCTGATGTCAGCAGATGGGCATATATGATTTTTACACAATTCATATCTATTTCAAGGCATCATCCATTGCCTACAGCAAGGCGTCCGATTGGCCGCACAAACAAATTTTGCGTTGCATACTTTTGTGCGCAAAATAAATTAAAATAGCATCCTGTTATAACAGTTGCTTTTAGGCACGCATGTAGAACAAATTTAGCAAAGTATAACAGATTTTCAATGCTTTTAAAAGCAGAATATTTAAGAAAGTTTAATTTGTTGTTATTATATATATTGATCTTGCGATTGGCCCCACTCACCTGATTAATAATGGCCGCTTGCTCCTCGGCAACATCCTGTTGATGATCTCGCGTCGCCTTTGGGGCAAACACATTCGAGGCTGCCACATAGCCGCCCGAGGCGTTCAGCTGCGGGAACACCGTTTGCGGCAGAGTATCCACCGGCAGCTGCAGTGCACGCTCAAAGTGACTGGGCCCGGGCAGGAAGGGTGAGGGACCGCGATGCGGATGCTGCGACTGATCCGCATTGGTTGTCGGCAACTTTGGGTTGCTTGGGTTGCCGGAGCCGCCCTCCTGATTGACGCCCTGTGTGTAGGCAATTGTGTTGTCTCTGAAAGATATTTTTGATTAGTTTTATGCAACAGCGGTTTATTATGCGGTTGGACTCACCTGTGCACCACCAGCCGAATCTCGTTGCCTGCTCCGCGAAACAGCTCCTGGGCATCGGCGTGACTCAGGTCGCGTGCATCGTATTCACCGATCTTGGCGATAATATCGCCACGCAAAAGCTCGCCATACGACGGACTGCCGACTTGCACCTGCGAACGGACGAAGGTTAACCAAAAAATGAGACGCTCGTTACGCAGCGGACAGGTTTGGGAACCTAGCTGGCGACCTTGACATGGTTGCGTAGACATCATTATTATGAGGGCCCGCCCCAATTCCCCCATTTCCCCATTTCCCATTGTTTACATGCGTCGTTTTCTATTTGTTGCGCCTCAATTAGTTTTACTGGCGTCTCAGAATATGCAAAACTTTGGCAGCGCTTGCCAATGCAACGTGTGTAAATGTGTGTGTGTGTGTGTGTGTGTGTGTGTGTGTGTGTGCCAGTTTCGCTATTTATACCCTACACACACACAAAAGGGTAAAAGGGCGTGCTAGATCGAGTAGCTAGCTTAGGGTTTCTGTTTTTTTTTCTGTTGGAATTCTTTGTTTAATTATTTGTCAATTTATAAATAAACTAAAACAGGAGCAAACTAAAAAAAATATTATATTATTTTTTTGAATAATTTGCATTATTGCAGAACTTAAAAAAAAAGAGAAAAAACGTTCAATTCTAAGCTTATGAAGAAAGTTTTTGGTGTAAGAATTTTTTTTTTGCTCCTGTTTGCTGAGTATTTCGTGGTTGCGCCTACCGCCCCGCCTGCTCTGGCACTGTTTTGATTTGTTGTTGTTTGTTTATTTTGTCACTAAGTAGTGCAGAACCCAAAGGCCAAAGCGGTTTGGCACACGGCTGCCAAAAGACAATGGACAGTTCTCTGTGCCGCGAATTGTGATGAATGGGCAGTTGCGGCGACAAAGCGACAGGCGAGCAAAAGGAAACCGTTGGCAGCATTTTGTGCTCTTGCGTTATATAACTCAGCACTCATTACCCTGGTGATAATTAACGGCGTATCCAAGTCGTTGCCACCGACCAGACGAATGCCCCAGGGCGTGGCCTGGCCATCGCGCTGGAGCTGCACAGCGAACTCGTGCAGCTTTGGACTCATGTTGTTTCCCGGTTTACTTCTGTTAATTCAGTCACTACTGGATTGCAGGGCAATTGAACATAGTAGACGATCGATCAGCTTGTTAGTGATTGTTTTTTTTTCACTCTCTTTGCGAATTGTTTATTGGCCCAAGTGCTCAGCCCGAGGCGGAGGTAGCGCGTGCAGCGCGATTTTCGCGTTTGATTCGATCGCAGTGCTGCTCAAGTACTAATTTTAAAATACAATTTGTATTCCTTTCTGCAGCAGCGGCAACCGATCGTGGTATACTACGAATACACTGCGCTACAATCATGTAGTCAGCGGCCGAGAAACATGAACTCAATCCAAATGCCAATAATTTTCATACATACACTTTAGCCAGAGCATATTAGTTTTGTTATGGCTTTGGCAATTCAAAAACTCTTCGGAATTTTTTATTCGATTTTCTTTCGAGATATGACTGGATTTTAAAGATTTTCCAGTTGCACAAACCGAATGACCCTGAATTTGAGTACTACATGTCATCGTCTGGGGGAAACGAATATGATCATCATCATGATGATCATCAGTGACGACGGCGACGTTGATGTTCATGTTGAAGACGAACATTGGGCATCTGTTTTTCGAAAATGTTCAACAATTTTTAGCGTCTTTTTGCAGCCGAGCAAATAAGAGTCTGTAATTAAATTTATTTACTGGCACGCTTCAAATCGCAACAATAGCAACAATAACGGTCGCTCATTTCAAATAAACAAATCAAATGTTTTCTGCCGTTAGTCAATGAGCGTTCAACGCGTCGTATGCGCAACGTGCTTAAACCGTTTTCCAAGCATCTTCGCTGGGACATTTTCCGTTTCCAAAACATCTGCCACCTTATAGGTTTTCCGATGGGAACAAAATGATGGGGGGGGGGNNGGGGGGGGGAATTTTTGTGTATATTGCGCCATTGCTTCGAAAGATATCGAAGCGAAATTGTTTGCCTTTGTTTTTGGCAGCGGTTTTTACTTTTTACAACGGAAAAATCTTTTTGCTTCCCGTCGTTCTTCGTGCTGCAGGCGTTGATATACATATTTACGTGTACAATATATGTATATGGCCTGGCATTTATTTTTGCAACCCATTCATTTGGCTTGTTCTTCGTTTGCCGCGATTTTGAAATGCTTTTACTATTTGTGGATTGAATTGCTTTCGTATAATTCTTGGTTGAAAATTCTTTCGATTTACCATGATTGATCCACATCGAAAATGACAGATTTCAGTTCGTTTAACCCATTTGAAAATTGTCTCGTTAAATCAAGCGTTAACATTTCCCATTCATTTGAATGCATTTTTCAAACATGCAATTAAATGCATTAAGAGAACTTCCAAAGAAAAATATTGGCACATTATGGCAATATATTTGGCAACTGCAGCTAAAAACGTTTGCGTCAATTCCGCGCTATAAAATAAATGTAACCAATAATTTCGATAAATACATTTGCGTTTTGGGGAATTTTTAAGGCAGCAATTTGTGTATTTAAAAAAGAGAAGAGAAGAAAAAAACTGCAGCAGTGGCCAATTAATTAAAATGTGGCCGACAAATTTACGAGCCGCCAAGTGCAAAATGTTATTGAACTGATTTCTGACGGGGTGGCCGAGACTATTTGGGCCACACCGGCGACGATTGACAAGCCATATGCGTGACATGGCCGAAACGGGGGAGGTGGGTGGGTGGTCTTTTGACTTACCCCATTGTACAGTTCATCGGCGAAATGGACACGCTTCTTGGTGCCGCTGTTGCTGCAACGTCGCTGCGTCAGACGCGATGTTGTTGGGTATAGCGTGGACGTTGGGACGGACAGTGCGTCATGTGCATAACTGGGCACCTTCCAAAAAGCCGGTCGAGCGTATGACGATCTGTTGGTCGTCATTGCTGGCCAACGACTAGCGTAAACAAATGGAATGCGCCACAAATACCATATAAACAATTCAAAATGCTCTCTTTTCTATTATACGACCGCACAAACATCCATGCGTCCGCTCACGCCAACACGTATGTTTAATATAATACGAGCGCAAGCAAAACAACAACAAAAAAAATTAGTACGCATAATGAGTGCAAAACAACATGTTAATAAAACAAATCGAGGGAACTAGTGAAGAGTAACAAAAGCAAATATATGATTGCGACCAGATTAAAAATAACAGCTAAGTTCAACAAAAATTTTGAAAATCTGCGTGCAGGCCACTTCACGTCAGTCAAATGTTGAGTGCAGCCAACTTCATGCGAGTGCAAGCGTTGCCACACAGTTTACTTCTGTAATAGATTAATTAGCGGACTGCAATTGCATTTTTACATCCCTGCTTTTATTTATTGAATATGACAACAAAGCAGTAGCGGCGAAACATACAAAACGCATCATTTAATACTCTATGGAGCACGCATCGATTTGTGGCAAGCATGTCCATATTTAAAGCGCGGTAGGTGCAACTGCCACCAAATGTAAACAAGACGAACTAAAATAATTGCTCTATTTCTGTTGCGGTCGCAGTGTGAAGGAATTTGAGGATATTTTTGCACAGGATGTGATCGACCTCAGGCAGCTGCGTCGGCACACGTTTAACGGTAAATTGGAGCGCACAGAGCGCACAACTTTCACTTACAATACGATAATCCACAGGTGTGCCAGATGTGCACAGTTTTCGGGCGCTCAGCTGGAAAATGCTACTGGGCTATCTGGGACCCAAGCGAAGCAACTGGCCAACAACATTGGCACAGAAGCGTGCGCTATATAGACAATTCATAATGGAGCTCGTGCTGCCACCTGGACACACAGAAAATGACGCTGGCGACAGCGATGATGAATCAAGGGGCGTTGGCCTGCAAGATCATCCGCTCAGCGAGGGGCCGGAGAGTGCTTGGAATACGTTTTTCAACGATAACGAATTTCTGCTGCAAATTGATAAAGATGTTAGACGCTTGTGCCCGGACATATCGTTCTTTCAACAGCCGACGGAATATCCCTGCGAAATAGTTGTCCACAGCAAGGGGGAGCAGGGTAGAAGGCTGCACGAACGTGTCGTCCCCTCTGTCCTGAGCTCAGCCAATGTCGAACGCAAGGGCCTGGGCGTGACTAAGGTGAGTCTGAATGGAATAAACAAGTGTTGGTTGTAGGATTAGTAAGAGCTCAAGAAACATTCCATTATGCATTCCATACGGCATTTTTAGCAGCAAGTAAGTTGGCTCAACTTAAAACAATACAATACTAACCTGATCAAGTAATTACATATGCAGATAAATCTGATTACAAAGCGATCGGCGGAAAACTATGCCGCCATGGAAGAGGGTCAAGAAGCCCATTGGGAGGTTGTGCAACGAATTTTGTTCATCTACGCTAAACTCAATCCCGGCCAGGGATATGTCCAAGGCATGAATGAGATAGTCGGGCCGATTTACTATGTTATGGCCTCAGATCCCGATTTATCGAATCGCGCCCACGCCGAGGCGGATTGTTTCTTTTGCTTTACTGCGCTGATGAGCGAAATACGAGACTTCTTTATAAAAACGCTGGACGATGCGGAAGGCGGTATCAAGTGCATGATGTCCAGGCTTTCGAATATGCTAAAATCGAAAGATATTAGGATTTATGATCACCTCAAGAGTCAGGAACTGCATCCACAGTACTACAGCTTTCGATGGATCAATCTGCTGCTCTCACAGGAATTCCCGCTGCCGGACGTGTTGCGCATATGGGACACGGTGTTCTCGGACGAGAAGCGGTTTGATTTCCTAATAAAAATATGCTGCTCCATGATATTGTAAGTGAAAGGAACTGCTTGAAGGAAGCAACTAACTAAAAACTATAAATTAAATCATAGAATTCAGCGAGAAGCCATACTGGAGAATGACTTTGCCTCGAATGTGAAGCTGCTGCAGAACTATCCACCCATTGATATCAATGTTGTGCTGACCCATGCAGTCTCTTTGGCGTAGCAGCCGACGTTCCCGAATTTAAGCCACAGCTGCTTGCAGCTGAACAATGACCAGAGCAATATATGTATCCCAATGTCAGACCGATGAGCAATACCTAGAGCAATCAATGAAAGCGTAGCTAACGCCAAATCTATAAGAGAAAAACCGCACGTTTCGTATACTCAAAAACACTCTATATTTATACATTCGCTTTTGATAAAACTTTTAATTTTATAAATATCTTAAATAAACCAATGAATTTTAAAACTGTGTCCCAAATAATTAAAACAGCTTTAAAAGAACAATGCTGTAGAGCACAATCATAGCTACTGTCTACTTATTTTTTGGAGCAGTGTCCTTGCAAATGGTCTGTGCAATAAACTCAATCAAAGTGCGTGTCGGGCGACCAGCCATGCCGCGGCGCAAATACTCAAACTCCTTACCGGCTGTAACCATCACATTGGTAGCGTCCTGGAAATGAGACGCGATTAATATGCGGCCCTATGGGGAATATTTAGAAAAATTCGCTCACAATGTGCATCCACTGGCCGCAAGGCACAAACTCGCGCAGGAATGCAGCAGCCTTGCAGGGACGTCCACCACGACCAATGCCGTAGTTCTGGAC
>SCDT01000408.1:0-40001 GCA_004143765.1 Drosophila melanica
TAAAGCTCTAGGACCTATAGGTCTCACATTTGAAAGAGCCATAAATTTGTCAAAACTGAACCGATTTTCATGTTTGATGGCATTTTGATCATGATTTTCCATTTAGATTGATTCTACATTCATATTCAATGCATTTTTGAAAAATAATTTTTTTGATATTTTTGGAAAAAAAACCATGTACTCCCCCCTTATTTATTTTCGAAAAAAAAATTTTTTCAAAATTTAAAATTGCGAGTTTGCAGTTTTAATCGATTTTACTGGCCACAAATAGTATAAAAAACAACATTTAACCTGATTCTGAGAGGGTCANTTTTTCAAAATTTAAAATTGCGAGTTTGCAGTTTTAATCGATTTTACTGGCCACAAATAGTATAAAAAACAACATTTAACCTGATTCTGAGAGGGTCAAATTTTTTGTCAAAAATCATGCGAAAATTGAGAAAAATTTGGACATGTAAAGCTCTAGGACCTATAGGTCTCACATTTGAAAGAGCCATAAATTTGTCAAAAGTGAACCGATTTTCATGTTTGATGGCATTCTGATCATGATTTTCCATTTTATTATATATTTTTGGAAAAGAAAAGCCTGGACCCTTCCCACTACTCATTATCATAACATTATAACAAATAAAAATAGAAAATCTATAGAGACGAATACTTCGAAGTGTACAATATCAGAATCATTTCAGTTTTGCCAAAATTATGGGGGTTTGAGTCATATTTCTAGAAAATTTCATATAAAATGCTCGCACATGAGGCATCTGCAGATAGGTTTTACGAGTACTATCATTATCCTTACAGCCATTTAAAAGGGGTTGTTATAAATGTACGCAAAAAAAGTGACAATCCAGACTGTTTTGCCCCCTTGCTCCCCACGTCGTTCCTTATGCCCCAAATCTAATGAAATTTAAATTATTGCAATGCTCACACAAGCGCAAATGAGAACAAGGACCGAAGGCGACACGCACATGGAACATGAAAGGACACACTGAAGCCAAATGACGAGGACGATGCTGATGACGAAGCTGAACCAAAGACGCGAATTTCGTGGCCGTTTTCTCATTAAGCTGATGCGCGATGAGAATCCAAGCGCGAGTTAAAGCCTCAGCTCAGACATAGGCAGAACTCGACGCACACATACGCACACATACACGCACACACGCACACAATCACACGGGTGCCATAAATTATGTGCGCCAACCCTTGGAAAGCGTCGCGCAACTTTTCACAGTATAAGAAGACGATGAGGAAGAAGAAGCTAAAGCTGAAGTTGAAGGAGACGCAGCATTTGTTATAAATTAAGTGATGGGGGTGCTCAACAGCGGGTGCGGGTGCGGGTAGGGGTGAGGGCACGGCCGGCGGGGTTGGGTAAGCACAAGCGATTGGAGTTGGAGTTGGGCTCATTACCGCCGGCAAGCTGGCAACCCTGTGACTTTTACCGTTACACAGCGAAACAAAAAAACTGAAAAAAGAAATCGAAGGACAAAAACAATCAATGCATCAACG
This sequence comes from Drosophila melanica, assembly GCA_004143765.1. Lineage (NCBI taxonomy): Eukaryota > Metazoa > Arthropoda > Insecta > Diptera > Drosophilidae > Drosophila > Drosophila melanica. Next base: position 1,507 of record SCDT01000408.1, read on the forward strand.
ACGAGAGTATACCCTAACCACTTAAGAGTGTGGAATTTAAGAAAATGGAGATTAAATTATGGTCATATATTGAGATATATAATATGAATATATATTTTACTAAAGATATTACATTGCAATGTAATATGCAATAATGGCATATTAGGCTTTATCTCTTTGCATAGAAAAATTTTAAGAGTAAACTTTTGTTATATCCTTCTATCTTATCGCAACAAATTTTTATAAATATATATCCATATTTAATTTATTATTTATTTATATCTATATGTATAAATTTGCGCAACTCTACATTTTTATCTATATATTTTTATTGATCATGACAAAGGACTCAATAAAGTGTTAATACCCTTAGTTAGTGTACGTATTTAAAAAGTGTAATGAAAAAAAATTTGCATGTTTTACGGCACGGTGACGGCTGCTGCTGCTGCTCTCAGATGGGGTTGTTCGTGTTGTTGGCACGTTTGAGCTTTTGGCCATAAATAAAGCAGAACCGAGCCGAGTAGCTGGAGGCGGGGTAAGTGGCAGGGGCAGCGATGGCGGGGTAAAAAAAAACTAATTGCATATGTCAGGCGGTAAAGGGGACGGGGGGTGAGGGTTGTGTTTGATGGCAACGCTGCTTTTGTTTTAACCCTTTGACGAGAGTCACTCAACCCTTGCCCCGAAGTGGACACGAACAGGTCTCGCGCAGCTCGACCAATGGGCAGGCTGAGACCAAGATTAACCCTATCGCTGGGCGCAGAGAGTCGGGGTGGGCTGCCCTGAAGCAAGTGGCATACGCCACACCCACAGCATGGCCGCCTCCGCTCTCTGAAACAGCTTGGAATATTTTTGAAAAGTTTTCATTTAAGAAATTTTTTGTTTGTTTGTGTTTTGGGTGAAAACTTTGATTTCATTTGATTTGCTTCAAATGCGCCAAAGTTTCTTCAACTGGAAGGCACAACAACAACAACAACAGCAGCAGCAACAAATTGACGAAAAAGAAAGAAGAAGAAGCAAAGTATATGCGGCAAACAAATTAACAGTCCAGTGATTATTGTCAAAAGCAAACGAGGAAGCAAAACAAGTGCCTATCAACGGCCGAAAACTTTCCGCAGGGCCACGCCTCTCTCAGTCGATTCAAAATTAGAAAAGGGCATAATTTTAATGAACTTTTTTCTAAGAACTTGCCCTGGGACTCCAACACCCCTCCCCGTGGCACTCTCATGTAAGCAGCAGCAGCTGTCGAAAGGACTTACCAAGTTCTTCGCTACTGCCACTTGTCCTGGCTTTTGACTTGTTTCGCCAGTCAAAGCGCACTTGGCTCAAAAAGTTTATCTCGCTCCCCAGTTCCCTCTCTCTCTCTCTTATTTTCTTTCTTTCTCTTATGGATGTGCATGCTGCTGATCATTGAATGAATCCTACCTGCCTGGCATTAATCACTTCCACTCAATCGATGCTCGGTTCTAATTGCATCAGCCTGCGTTTCCACTTATCCTGCCTCTGCACCGTTATCCAAACAAAACGCAGCAGCCGCGTGCCTCAGCTCGTTGTACGCCTATCCAACTGTAAATCTAAACGTGGCTCAAATTGCGAGCCAGGCTGCATGCCAAATTGTCGCACACCTGCCCTGCCCCTGGCCCATGTCTAAAGATCTAAGCTGGAAGTTGACGCAATGTCTCTTTGCCTCTGCCTCTGTCTCTGCCTCACGCCTGATTGCCGCCAAGTGTCCTGGCAAATGAAGTGCTAGGATAACAAAGAAATACTACAGCCTTAAGATCCATTTCATTATGCAAAATGCGATACAATAGGTGCATGGAATGAGGAGAAGGGGAAGGCAGCAGTTGCCAGCAATTGATGTTTGATCAGCTGAAAGATACATTTTGATACCTGAGCAGCAGGTGAGATGCAAATCCTTTCGTTATATCGCTATATCAATTATTATAAAAAATAATACATTTTCAATTCTTTGAGTCTTAGATTGAATATTGATTTTTACTCAAAACTCATATTTAATGTTGCATGATTAATAAATAAAACAATTTAGCTATTTAAACAAATTCTGCAGATAAGTTTAGCAATTTTTTAAAAAAGGTATTTTCAAAAATATATTTCGTATAATTTTAAAATATACTAAAGTATTTAATAACATTCATGAGATAAGAGGAAAACAATAACAAAATAGTTTTTCATTACAATATTAACACAGAAAATTTGTTAAAAGTTGAAAAGTTAATATATAAATAAAATTACCAAGAATAAATATTCAGGAAATGTCCTGTGCTTCTAGAGAATATTGTTATAGTTTTAAATACATTTTCTGGATATAGAGTTCTAGTCGTTTATCTATTTTTAGCGTACATATATTTCACCTACTATTTAATTCTGAGTATTTGAAGGATTTGCCTCAATGCACACAACTAATGAGTGTGGACAATGCAATTGAAATACTCTACCTTTAGGAGAACAGTTAGATGCGTTTGTCAATGTGATTGATTAGAGGCACATTTGAGGAGATTTTGGGTCAGGTAGATGCTCTCGCTCAGCTCACCTTTCTGCCAACAAACAATCTTGCCTAATATTTTACGCTCATTTACGGCATTAAAAAAAAAAATAGCGGAATCTTTTATATAATAATGTATATACATTTTTTTTTTCGTTGCGAACCGCCCCTGACAATGGTGTTAACTCTTGAGCACGGGGTGACTAACAATGGAACGGATGGGAAAACTAAAACCCACGCCCGCTTGACATTTGGCTGTTAAGTAAACAAAAACACACGCAGCGAAAAGAAGAGACGAAGGAGGAGCGAAGAAGCAGAATTGTCTGAGACGCAGGTCAGCAATTGGCAACAACAGTTGCAGTTGCAGTTGCAGTTGCATTTTGGTGTTGCCTTTCAGCCAAAAAAAAAAAAAGAGGACACAACAAAATAATATAATAGAGCTGAGAAATTCGCCATAAAACTGAAACTGAAATTGTGTCATTTCATGCCAGAGCCAAGGCAAAGGCGGGGGCCGGGGTGAATGCCAGGACACACAGCTGGTCCGTTCTGCTCCGGTTTAGTCTTTACCGTTTCAAGAAGTTTTCGCTTTGTATACTTTTTTCTCATTTTACTGTCACTTTTAATTGTTTGTCCGCCAAAAACAAAATAACCAAGAAAATTTATTGAATCTTGGTTAGCATTTTATGTCCTAAGCCGAACTCTTGACATGGCCAGTACGCCCAACTCACCACCCCACCCCACCCCACCCCCGTTCCATTCCCTTTTTCATCAGCTGCCCATTAAGCTCGTTTTTAAGTGCCATTCTGCTCTCTGCTCTTACTTGCCCCCTCTCTTCCCCTCGCCTATTGCTTTTCCCTTTCGCTTTTCTTGTCATCTCTCTTGTTCTTTGCACTTGAAATTTTGCGCCTGCACAGCAATTTCTTGTCTCGAGCCTCGCCTCGCCTCGCCTCGCCTCGCCTCCTCTTTTCATTTCGTTTCCCATTTTCTTGGCTTCCTTTGCCGCCACCTCTTAACATTTTTTCGTTTTCCAATCTTAATTTTGTTGTTGTTGTTTTCTCTTTTTTTGGGGTTGAAAAAATAATTCATTTATGCAAATGAGGGGTGTTTAAAATTAAGCAAAGAGCACGTAGGCCGAAAGTAGCAGTGCCACAATAACAACAACAACAGCAACAGCAACAACAATAGGAGCAGCGACCATCATGAAGGAGGTGAAGCTGCTGCTAACAACGAGGACGACGACGCTGCGACAAGGCCAAAACCAGAGCCACAGCCGCAGCCAAGCAGCACGAGCATTGGAAAATGATAAAAACAAAAGGTTTTGCGCTCACCCACAACACCACCCCATCCACCCAACCCCAGCTGCCACCCTTACCGAGCAACCCCCAGCTCTTGGCCACTCATCTTTTGGGTATAAGTTACAATTTGTAAGATTTTAATGGCGTTTTTGCTGTCAGACAGGGCGGGGGGTATCTGCCCAGGTGGGGGGAGAGCAGAAATCAAAACCTGTATTTCGACGGTAAACAATTGGTCTGTTGGACAGCGGTTGAGTTAGGAAACATTAAAAGCAACTAAATTTACTAAATGCAAATGCAAACTAGAAGTTGAGGCTCTGCTTATAAGAAAATTAATTGCCAAAAAGATCCAAAGATCAGATCTGGCTAGCAAATTTCAGGAGATATGTTTGACATATTCTTTCAGCTAAACGAAGAAGACTAAATCTGTTACATATTCGAAACCTCCAATGTTATTTAAAAACTTTAAATGATTGCAATTCTCGAAAAAAGTTGAGAAAAAAATTGACCTAATTTTAAACAAATTTGAAAATATCAATTTATATTGAAAGTACTCATTATTGAATTCCATTCGAAAATTATATCGCTTAAATTGATAATTAGTGCAAGTCTGAAAAAGTATAAAACTCGTTGAACTGCATTTATTTGAAATTTTTAAATCCCATAAGATGCGTTATGATGCGATTGAGGTGCGGGAATTGTCATATGGATCATTGAGTTCTTAGCGGGGAATCTAATCAAGATAATATAAGAAAATGGATTCAAATCTTAGTGAATTCAAATGTGAATATTCCCATCTGGGTCAATAGCGTATTTAATGAATAAATGAAATAAATAATATCGGATTCTGGAAATATCTGGCTAATAGATTTCTCTGAACATTTTGTTTTGGGGTTAATAATTAAAAAAAATAATTTTATAATAGCCAAGAAGCTTTAATGTTAAGCAAAATATTTGATACGTATTTTTCTTTTATCCGAAACTAATTGTCTGAATTGAAGTTTTTAAATAGATTTATCTATGGCCTAAATAGGGCTTCCTTTTTCTTTAAGCCAGCTTGCCCCCCGCCTGTGGTCCAAGCAAACAGGGTCGCTTGTTTGTCTTCGCTACACGCGCATAAATAAAACTCATTTGTGCCGGACTTGTGGGACTTTGGGGTTGGGGTTGGTAGTTGGAGGGGTCGGGGCTGTTGCTGCTGAGCCGCCAAAAGTTTGACCAATGGAATTTGTTGATTTTTCGTGGTTGAAGTTTTTGTTGTGCAGCCGAAGATAAATGGCAATGGAATTAATTAAGTTGTTAATTTCCCATTAAGCAGTGCGAACAGCACGTAAAGCACTCACACACACACACACATACGAACACTCGAACACACATATGTTTGTGTGTGGGCGACGTGTCCTGACAGCACTTGACAAAATTATGTGCCTAGCGGCGGCGTTTAACCTTTCAGCGCGCCGCAAAACAAACAGCAACTGTCCCCGCCGACCCAGAAGAGGCTCCCAAAGCCTACTATGCTCTGCCCGCTCCACGTGTCCCGTTAACCCCTCTGACTCTGCACATATGTGAGTGTGTGTGCTGAAGTCGACCGCAGCAGCACGCGTCAACATTTAGGCATGTGTGTTGTATTAGCATATAAAAAACTCGCACCCGTCGCATTACAAATCGTATCCTTTGCACCCTCGGCGAAAGGATTCGCACGCCTGCACACCCCACACACACACACACAAACACACACATGTGACTGCTGCTCATGTGTGTAAAAAATACGCATAAAAACCACACGACGAATTGACTACCCATTACCAGCCCGAGCATATCCTGCCTCCTTTGCGCTGCTTTCGCCGCTAATAGAGCGTAATAAATGTCATGTTTTGCCAGGCTGAGCTACTCCTTTCGCCGTCGACTCCTTTTGTTGCATGTGTGAGTCGGATCGCCTTTGGTAAGGGGTCACAGGACAACCCTTCGCGCGAGGGTTCAACAAGAAAAAGGACCTTTCTTATCAATTTGTTAGCCCGCGAGTGAGCTGTTTATTTGCCGATTGCGAAGGCACTTGGCAAATGATTTTAGATTTCAGATTTCAGTTCGATGATTGATAAGTGACGACAACCCCAACGAACATATGGACTTAAACTGCATGTGTGAATGTTTCTTAGAGGGTGTTTGGACACAGTTTTTATCTTTATTTAAATCTAAAATTCAATTGATATTCACCTGCTCAGCTGAGCTCAGAGAAAGTAATTTGGAAAGGTTCAGGAAAATAATTGTAAATTGCAATTTAATTTAGAATTAAATTTTGATCGAAATTGATCTGATTTTTTTTTTTAAATATGCTTTTACTCAAAGATCTGACTTCATTCAAGTTGATATTTGTTGGGAATACCTATAAACTATAACAAATAAATAAAGTAAGATCATAGAAAAACATTTTATCTTTAAGGACTACATTTTTTTTCAAGTCACATCAAGTAATGAGCACATCTCACAGTTTATTTGGCTTTATAAATAAGCAATAATTTCATTTATTAATATTTCGCATGTTAATTCAACAAACTGACAGATAAACAGCGAGAAGAGCAAGCTTCAATATTATGAACTATAAAATATTCATATGCATTTGCCTGCGACTGTGCGTCTACATATCAGGAAAACACATTAACAAATTTGTGAGTGTGTGTCCTGAGGAATTGCGTGGCCTCGCCCGCTGAAGGAAGGCGCTGCCACTCACCTAATTGCATTAGAAGGTAGCGGCAGCTACCTTCCGTTGTGGGTGTGCTGGGTGCCACCCCGAAATATGTCCTGGAATTGCAATGCCTAGGCACATGTTGTCATGTCCTTTGGCTGTCGCTTTGACTTTTTTCTTTTTATTCTCCGCGCTTGTCTGTCGCGCGCTTTTCAAATTTTATGACATTTTTATTCGCTGCGTTGCGGTGCAGGGGGGCGGGTGGGGCTGGGTGAAATGGGGGCATATGTCAACCTATGGTCTATAGCCTGAGGACTACTAGCGCCCCCCTTCCCTTACACATGTTGTTGTTTTTTACGTTGATTTCGCGCAAATGTCCGCGCGTTGTAAAACAAAAACAAAAACATGTTGATTTTATTTTTTGCCCATTCTGGGGGGACTCTTTTTTGTGGGATGGTGCGGCTTTTTATGCCCGGGCTTTTAAGTTTTTATGTTACGTCATAATTGGCGTAATTGTTTTGGTAGTTTTTGTCGACTGCATTGAAAGCTTTTTGCTGTCCTTCCAGCACTTAGGCCTAAGGATATCACTGGAACTTTATTACGTCAAATATATATAAATCTGACTTGAACTCGTATAAAATTCATTTAAAATATGCATTTTTAATATTTAATTGTTTATTAATTGTACTAAGATAATTTGGAAAAATTCAAATGAATTGTAGAAGTAGTATATGGAAATCAATTGTTTTCAAGACTTAGAAAGTTGAATTATCCGACTCGACCCTAGATTTACGATTAAAACAACTGTAATTAAACGCCGAAAAATGTTTTTATGTATTTGATGTACCGCGTACCGCACAGCCTTTGACACAACTGTACGAAAATACACTTCCCTTCACTCATTAGCACACATCAAAAGAGTTGCCAAGGATATGAGCTGAGGCAAAGAAGCAGACATATAGACAGGAAGCGCAGACTCAGGACCAACAACGCTCGCAGCGCCAAATTGCAAACTTAATAACAAAAGGCTCAAAGAAGGGTGGGCTATGACGCCTGTACACACACACACACACACACACATACACACAAGTGTACGTATATATATATATATGTATGTATATATGGAGTGTTTGGGGGGCTCATAATGAAAACGAGGCAAATGCAAATGAACAAAAGGCAACATACCACTTATATAGAACCAGTGTCAGAGCCAAGAGTTGCTCAGCCACATCAGCGTCAACATCCTTGGCAGGAAAATCAAAGCGCCAAATGAGAGAATGAACAAAAACCAAGAGCCAAAGCTAAGGAAACGCATCCCAAGAAAATAAAAAAAAGAAGCGCAGATGAGATGAAAAAATGGGAAAATTGCGAAAAAATAAAATTAAAATATCGATCAACAGTCGGCAGCATCAGCTAACGAACTCCAACCCCTTCCGCGGCCGTCAGCGGTTGGAGGGAGCGCGGAGTGTGGGTCGGGGGGGGCGACAAATGAGAAAGCAGACGAAAGGGCTTCTGATATGAGCTTTTGGCGTCGTCGTCGCCTTTCTCCAAGCTGCCTGGCTGCTGTCTTAGGCAAGCAGCAAAGCAGCAAAGCAGCGTGCAATGTAAACTAGCGCTGAGCGCGTCTCGTGTTTGCCTTCGTGACACGAAAATAAGATAAAAAATAAATATAAATTAGACTAAGCCACAGCTAAACGTGCATAAAACAATTTAGAATAATGTATACTTCATTAAATTATTTTAAATAATTGTTTATGTATGAATCAGGCTAAAAAAAAAAAAACAATAAAAGAATCTAAAATTCTTTGATTTTAGAACTGAATTTTTGTTTTAAACATTATATTAAAAAATATTATTTATTAATTTTTTTCTATTATTGCTTAGTTTTGATGCGTGTTCCTGTCGTGAGGCGTTCATCTCCAGCGCCAACCGACAGCCTGTGTGATAGAAGGGGGGAGCAAGGGCGTGGGTGCGGGCACTGTGCATGTCCTCGACGTGCGCTCTTAAAATTAAAAGCATGTTTGATGAGGAAATTGAACTGGCATGTAAAAGTTTCTGCGAGTGTGGGTGCAAGTGTGTGTGTGTGTGGCTGTCTGACAAAATAAAAAAACAAGAAGCAAAAAAATTGTACCCAGGGTGGCATTAACCCCCACGCTTAATTCATCAGAGAACGCTTGCCGTTATCCTTTGCCGCGGTGATATCTCTCTGCCTTTCTGCTCATTTCTCTTAATTTCATTCACCCTTTGCAAATGAGCTCAGATGGGGGGAAGCGGGGGAGATTGACGGGGGCTACCCACAGAACGGCACAACAAAATTTTCCACATTATTTCTGACGGTGCGTCGCTGCCGCCGCTGACGTCAGCGTCGCTGTCAACGTCTCAGCTGACGCTATTCAAATTTTCTACTTTTGCTTTGCACGCGCGATTTTCCTTGTTTTCGCTTTTACATTTTTTAATAGCTAGAGAAATTTTCGCCGCTGCCTGCGTCGAAGGGTGGCACATTTTTTGCTATTCTACCCGACGGCAGCACGACAACCCTGGCCACTTTCATTGTGTGTCTGTGTGGCACTTAAAACGTTTTTCCTTTTGTTCAGAAAGTTGCCCCACGCACCCCCGCCCCCGCACTTGCGGGTATTAAACTTAATGTTGATAGTGTAATTTTATATTTAAGAGTAAAGCAAAGCAAAAAACAGAAATACAAAAAAGCGCGTTAGGGTTGCGCGGTGTCCATGTCAACATCTGAGTCTGGGTGCGCTTTTTTTTTTATTTTTGAGGGGGTGTTAGTTTTTTTTTTACAGTTTTCCTCGCAGCGGCGCTCAACGGGTTCTAATTGAAGTCAAGTTGCTTTTTAGAGTTTGGGTAAATAGAAACCCTACAAGAAATGCCTATTGGGTTTGGGTCAACCACTTCCGAGTATAGTTTTTCATTTCTTTTTACTTGTAATTAAAATTTTAAATATATCAAAATATTTCGAATATTTCGAAATTCGTATCCTCCCTTTTTCTTGACAATCTTTCCCCTCTCTTTTAAGATCTGAGCCCAACTCTTGCTCTCGGCTAATTTGAAGCTGTTTCATGCTTCTCAACCTTTTCGCCAGCTGCTTAAATAGAAATTACTTCATCGATTTTTTTTACAGTTCTCTCATTCCGGCACAAGCCTCAAATAGGCCGCTGGCAATGGGGACCAGGATAAGCAAAAATAAAAAAAATGGGTCTGACGCGCGCTTCCGTCGCCTGTCCCTGGCCGAGACCCACAAAAGATAGACGCAAAAAAATAGACAAAAAACTTGAGGCACACGCAGCTTTTTTTTCAACGACTTTTTAATTTAAGGGTAGCTATTGGAATTATTTTTTTCGACTGATGCTGCTGCGCATCCTTTCGCATCCTTGCCCGGTCGCCTAATGAAAAGTCACCGTCAATTACAGGGTCGCCACGCGCCCAAAAACGCAAATGAAATTAGAGCAAAAAAAAGCAAAAAGTTGATGAATAAAAAAAAAATGCAAAAAATGTGACCAAAAGTCAGCAAACACGAAGGACCCTTAATCAGCAATCCTGCGCAAGCAAATTTGTTACGCAAATGAGCCAGGACAACGGGGGGAAGACAAAAAAAAATAAAAAGAAACACAAATTATATTGAAAGACAGACACTCGAGAATGCAGAAAGATGGGCTTGGGAATAAGTGAAAGACGTGTCTGCGCATTTCTGGCTGTCGCTCTGAATAGTTGTCAGCACATTCTTTTCGATTCATTCGAGTGGCTGCCATTCAAAGCTGATTGTTTTGACTGATCATCCAGGGCCGATAAACCCCATTCGCATCTGTTTGCAGCAGACAACTCTTTCTCTTCGATGAGATACCCGCTCGCAATTGCAGATAAGCCACGTCTGCTGCAGGGATTGCCAGCTCTGAGCTGCCCACAAAGGTATGCTACGTTTTTTTACATACCCTTTAGACAGTGATTGAATAAGGCGTATTGGCTATGAAAGGTATAACAATGCAATGGAAATCATTATTGTTGGCAAAAATACAAATTTTTTTTAATGATTTGAATTTTCATCTTAAATTTTAATCATATTATTAATATCTATTGAAATTTAAGCTTCTATTTATATATTTTTTTAACTAAATACAGGGTATCTCCTTAACTTGACTTCTAATAGTCTTTATTCGCTTCTGTTGTGTTTTGGCTTTGTCTACCTGCTGTGCACGTGTGTGGCTCTGTCAATATTTGTCTCACATGCGAGCGAGTGTGTGTGTGTGTGTATGATGTGTGTGTGTGTTGCGGAAGTAACCTGATTTCTTGTGCAAAAACAAATCGAAAGGGCGTGACAGCAACGGGGGCTGCCCGTGGAGCTGTGTAAACTGCAATGTCCTGTATGTCCTGCTGATGCTGTGTTTGGACATGTGTCTGCGCCGGCAGCTTGACCAGAGCCCAATATTTGCCCAAGGCATTTGGCGGGCAACGGGTCTCAAATCTGTTCGTTGAAGGCGGGTCACCTTTGTTGGTTTGCAAAAAAAAATCAAATAATAATAAAAATACGAGAGTACAACAATCTTTGGTTTGACGAAAATTTAATGCCCTTGCCGGATTTTATATGTTGTTGTATATTGCCGCAAAATGATATTTTTAAACGTAAACATAGTCGGCTATCGAAGATTTTGCGATCATATCGACCATAACTATATGCTATGGCGATTCGATGTCAATGAAATTGCGATCATATGTGAAAATCATAAAGACGATCACAATTGTCATTAATCTTGAAAAATAAAAGGTTATAGTTTTTTGACTAACACATATGTGATATAATAGTCCGATCCGATCCGCAAATCTTCAAGAAGATATTTTTATAACTGAAAGCCAGACAATTAAAACTAGATTGTTGTTGCTGATCAAGAATAGGAATATATACTTTATAAGCTTTGAGATATATCAGTAAAGATGTTACACAATCCACGATAAAATTATAATACCCTTTTCTAATGTACACAAAAAAAAAAACGCCGCTGGACATGCCAATGATGTTGTGACCATGACGCCATTGGGCAGCTGTCAGGCACAGAAACAGGAGCAGAAACCGGACCAGTAGTCGGAGACGGAGTCGGATTCGAAGTTGAAGCCTGGGTCGAAGATGTGGCTGACGTGGCTGGCAAGCCTTTGAGGCAGCGGCTCACCTTTGGCGCAGCTGTCAGGAATGTTAATAGGCGTAAATGAGAAGCCCAATGAGAGAAACTAATTTCCGTTTACCGGTGAGCGAACAAAGACGCACGTTGATGTCTTCGGCGCAAATCCTTAGCCGCAGTCAGGACGTGTGCCAGACGCATCCTTTGCGCAAATTGCATGCCTGATCTGGCGACGTGTGCGGCCCCTAAACAGGGATTATTGTCGTATGCAAATCGAAAATAGGAAAAACTATAGAGCAGGCAAGTCAATAGAACAAAAACCCTTTTCAAAAATCCCTGGCTAAACATTGATCTGTCTACGGGGTGGTGTAATTTCAATTTTTTAACTCCGTATACACTGATCAAATTGGGCGTATTGGTTTTTGTGCCGTGTGTTTGCAGTGTCTTGCTTTAATATATAAAGACTTCAAATTGGAATACGTGAATAATATATTTAAAATTTTTGGTCACGCCCAGGACCCCTAAAATGTACAGTTAACAACCCGTTACATCTATATTGCTCTGTGAACAGAGTATTGCGCAGTCGCTTATATCCGCCTGCAGTGATCAGACATTTTCCGCTGCTGCTACCAGCCGGCATTTGCATATGGCAAAAAAATTAAATATTCAAAAAAAAGTGAGACTGTGCCTGGCAGGACACACGACAAACGCGCACCCCTCAGCATTTTTTTTCAAATTTTTTTTTTTTTTGTTACCCAGACAACGGCGAGAGTCCTGCGGCTGTGGACAACCCTTTTTTGTATTTGTTGAAAGGGTTTTTCACAAGTTCTTTTTCACTCGACGCACTTTTAATTTGCATTTTGTTGGGATTTCGAAAATCAAGTTCGAAATTTACCCCAGACGAGCCGGTTCCGGATTCTGTATTCCGGCTGCTAGCCATAAAACACAAATGCCCGTTTTTTGTGGGTACAGTTTTTTTTTTGTATTTGACAAGTGAATATTCATGTATTTTTTTTTTTCTCAGTTAGGCAAGGGTTAAAAAGTTTTCAGGGCCGCGCAGCGGGCAGAGGAATATAGAAAATATAGAAATGAAAAAAAACGTGGGTACTTTAGCATGTGCTCGTGCAGAATAATTTGGGTTGATTTGGTTGAGCTACAAAAAAAAAAATATTAAAAAAAAAGAGTTGAAAAAGTGTTGCAGGCGCCAAACAGGGTGTTGCGGCAGGATCAAGTGAAATGAGATTTTGCTTACTTGAATAAAAAAATAAAATCAAAAAATTAATTAAGATTATTTCGAGAAAATAAAAAATATATATATTTTATGACAGTAGTTGAGGCTTAAAAATTAATATTATTACAAAAAAATTATAGAGTTGTATTCGAAATTTAAACTTTCAATAGATAACTTCAAGTCTTGCCACATCTACGTTTACAAGGTGTTTAATTTATGTCCACGTTATTGGCAACTCTTTTTTTCTAGACACCCTTTTAAAAATTCTCTGCGAAAAAAAACTACCCGTAATATCCGCTTAAAAAACTCAGAATTCATAAAACTTCGCAACGATAAAAAAAATGAAAATGAAAAAAACGCAGAAATACGCAAAAGTTGAGAGGCAAAAAATAAAGTCCTTATGGCCGACAAACAGGCAAGCAGACAGCAGCCAAAGGATTGAGCTAGATGGGTTGAAAAGCAAAAAAAAAAAACAAGAAGAATCAGCAGAACGCAGCGTTGCATGCAAAACGAAAGTTAATCACAAAATACATAACGGTAACACAAAATAAAAAAAAATAGATGAGCAGAAAAAAATGAGGCAGACGCGCGTTCTTTTTTTTTTTTGTTCCTGCGAGGGGTTAACTTAATTTATGCGCATCGCGAGGCTGTAAGCGTGGCAGCGGCAGCGACGCCGACGTGGACTGCAGCAGCGACAGCGACTGAAGCTGCGGCTGATTATGCAGCGCGAGCGCAACGTGAAATGTTTTTCTTTTCTCTCACAATTTTTTTATTTTTATTCTTTTGCGCCGTTCGGTTTTTAATTTGAGAAATATGTGACGCTTGATGGGCTCTGGTTGCTGGGTTGTTGTTGTTGTTGTTGGTTGTTGGTTGTTGCTGATGTGGATGAAAATCCTTTGGCTTTATTGGAAATTATTGATTTATGATTTGCAATATGCTATACATTTCCCTTGGTTCGTCGCGGCTGAAAGCTGTGTACAAAATAATTAGTTCTGAGCAAATCACAGGAGTTTAATGAATAAAGAATTGGGAGTGTGATTTAAACAATTATAATGATACATAATATTGACACGTTGAAGACAGAACCTATAAAATGTATCAAAAGTAATGCCGGAAGTATTTGTTGCATAATTTTAATATTTGCAATATGAGATATCTTTTATATTCCCACTAGGTAAGTGCAGTATCACAAGCTTAAAACAATTTTAAATACTATTAAATATATATATTTTTTTTATCTACAAAAAGCTGGCCTCTGCGCTCTCTCTCTCTTGAAAGCGCTTTCGACCCACTTCAGGCGGCAATATGGCAACAGTTTCTCTGCCCTGCGAAGCGCACTTCAAACACCAATTAAAAATTATAAACAGCCCCAACCACCGCACTCTCGCTCTAAAAACATATAATACCATCTTTATGAAAAATACAACAACAAAAAAAAAAACGAGAAAGAAAGTAAATTGTACATTAAGAAAAGCAGAAGAAGAAGAAGAGGCAGAAGTGCGTAGCCACCTGGACGAAGCGGCGCCAAATGATGCCGTTAAGATGCTTACCGCGCGAAGCTTCGTAGAGCGGCGAATACTTCAAAAGGCATTAAAAACAAAAAGAAAAAAAGAAGGAGAAAGAGAAAAAGAACACAAAATGAAAGCCAACTGACCCATCCGCCAGCCCCCTGCACCCGCACCCACACTACCCCGCCAGCTGCCACAAGGGCTGCAGAAAAGGGTGGCAAACGAAATTAAATTTTGTACTTCGCATAAACTTAATTACTCGCCTTGGCAGCGCCCCAGGGATGAGAGGGAGCGGGGTGGGGAGGAACTCTCTGGCGCAGGCGCCGGCGCAGGATTTGAGCGTTCGCTCGTTCATTAATGGCCGCGCTTAATGGGCAATATTACATTATGCGCTGCATTGTCCTCTTTGCTGTCCTTAAAACAAACTTTACGCTGCCCCTGCCCGACCACCCCCCCGCACTCCCCCTGCTTGCTAATTTAACCCTCGTTGGGCTCAACTGGCTGCCATTTGGCTTTTGTTTCAAAGTTAGTGTCAAACAGCATCATTTCCATGTTAATTGCACGCCATTTTGTTGCTGTTATTGTTGTTGTTGTTGTTGTTGTTATTGTTGATTATCCTTTCATTTATGCAAAGTCCTGGCCGCTGTTAATTCGCTTATTCGCTGCTCGAGTTTTTGTCTGCATTTTAATTAATGCTTTCCTTGTTGTTATGCAAAATGAGCTGCTGATTAAAAGGATATGCCTTGGATTCCTGGCGGGTTTCTTGCTGGTTGCCGTCATCGTCGTCGTCGTCGTCGTCTCCGTCTCCGGTTCTGGCCACTTGCCGGATATGAGAGGTAATTAAAAAATTTTCATTGGCCTGTTAAATTGCGCTTTGCATATTTTGCGGGCGCCGCTCACACTCCTCGCTGTCGAGTCCTTTGACTGAGTCCTGGGCTGGCCAGAACACTTTGATGTGCGCCCGGTGAAATTGCATTAGGCTTTTAACACAACAGCAGAAGTGTACTCTCTCTCACACACACACAGCAGCAAATTAGTTCAAAGGCTGTCAAGCAAAAGGCTCAGCCACACGCACATATCCTGCCGCATCCTGTCCAGTTGGCTAAGCGAATTATAGAACCCATTAGAGGCGCTCCCTGCTAAAATGAAAGCTAGTCTTGCATTATTTAATAATGTGTAATACATATTTATATAGATATATATCCTGGAAAATCCTTTTAGACTCATATCTGTGTCGAGAACATGGGTTATAATTGAATCAACAGTCCGAAGTGACGCAGCTGCTGGACACGCCCACTAAAGCCAGAGCACAGCACTGACCTCTGCCAACTGTCAGCCAACACACTCACACACACGCACACACACACACACACCCTTGACAGCATATGCCCGAAAGTATACTTCTTTTTTTTTTGCATAAAATCCGCCAAATCAAATATAAACAAGCAAAAAAAAAAACGAGAAAAACGAAAAGCTGCGTCAAGGAAAACCCACAACAAATCGCTTAAATCGCATCAACAGTTTGCCAAACACACGCACACACAAACCCTTATCACACACGCACGCACACACACGCACACACCAATACACTTTACATATGCGTAGTGAATGATAGCTTGTTGATAGCTCACTTTTCCCACCCACACAAAATGTCAACAAGCACAAACACACACACACACACACACACACACTCACACATATGCATACCACCCTATGCTTATGATTTTCAAATGTTTTTCTTTTTTTTTCAGCCAGCTTTTCACATGATTTTTGCTAAGCAAATTTCTTTGCAAACGCACAAAATAAAAAGGGGAAAAAGGGTCGGCGGATGTGCCTCATATATGTATACATGTCCTGACGAGGACCCACGGGACCGGCCGCAATATCCACGCAAATCGCGTGTGTAGTTTTGTCTGAGATACCCTGGAAAATATATGGATATAGTTGGGTTGCTTGTTGTTGCGGTTGATTAGTGAGAAAAAATGTTTATCTAAAAAGCTAAAATTATGAAATATATATTTATAAAAAGATAAATTTACAATAGATTATAATATGTAATGCTCCGACTTATATGCTGCTAATAATGTAATTCCTCTTACCAACATATTATTAAATTATATTGTGATATTGTTAATATATATACATATATAGCGTTATATTGTATTTGCCAGTTTATTTTATCCGTATAATATATATTTAATAAAGTTTAAGTTATTATATTTGTTGAAAACTTGCGAATATAGAATAGTGCAGGGTAGATTGTAGCCAACTACTCCCTTTAGCACAGCTCGCACATGTTATTGTATTTGCCATTTATTGTCGGGCAATTGCCGCTTCCGCCGCCCATGTCGCGGTTTATGCATGTAAATTTGTACAAAATTGTCGAAATTTTGTGGCAAATAAAAGGAAACGCACAACGGGGAAAGGCCAAGCGGCAAGAGGGGTGTGTGTGTGTGTGGGTGTGGGTGTGTGTGTGTGTGTGTGTGTGTGTGTGTGTGTGTGTGTACGGCACTTGTCTAATGTACGCGTAATCATCAGCGTTTTTATCATAGAATTGCCATTATTGTTGTTGTGGGAGGCGGTTCGTTGGGTGGATAGAGTTGTGCCCCTTTGCGTATTATGGAAATTGATATGTGATATGTGTAGTGAATGTGGCTCGCAAGTGGGCGTGGACCGTGGGAATTTGACGGAAGGTGTGGCACATTGGAATAGGTCAGCATGAAAACTGCTCAAATGTGCTATAAAATTAGTTAAAGGAAGTGTTAAATGAAAAATACAATTTGTTTTCTTTATTTTATAAACTAATAGGTGGAATTATGATATTTTTATAAGAAATGTGTAAATAACAGTAATTGCTTAATTAAATTTAAATATTGCTTATCTTTGTATATGTATATTTTTTAATTAAATCTTTGTTTTTTTACTTTTTTTTCTTTTGTGGAAATTCATTTCTAAGCAAATTGCTTGGCAAAAGAGTTTCTTTCATGGAACTCAATGTAAATCATTATTTGCTTGTTCATTGGAATAAAAAATAATAAAAGACCTGATATATATGTTTTAAATGTTAATAGAAGGGATGCAATAACTATAAGTATATTTAGCAAGAATCTTGAATTAATCACATTTCCCAAAAGAAAAAGAACCCATCTGAATTGCTGTTGACGAAACCTTTTTGACTACACACAAGCTGTTAACCAGAAATCCGAGCAGACATCTGATGCTCTCATATTCTGCAGAAACTCTCCTTTGCCCCAAAATTTCCCTCCCTCTCTCTCTCTCTCTCTACCCCACCCACTCAACTGGTTCATCAACCTGAAACACTTGCACTTAAACAATTTTTTTTGAAAACTTAAAGTCTGTGCATTGAGTACGCGCTGCGACAGTGGAACGTGCTGCTTCCCCATAGCCAAATGCGCGGCTCCAATTCACAATTCCTTTCCCGCACCCCTTTGCCCCTCGCTGGCAGCAGCCCCTGCGCTTGCGACATTAATACCATGAATAATATACGCTCATTTCTTTTGCTTTCGCCTTGGCGATTGCCCCCGCTCAGCGCCCCGTCAGCTGAGAAGCTTTCTGCTGCTGCTGCTGCGGCTGCTTCTTCTTTATTTCAGCTTCTTCTTCCGCTGCCTGTCGCCTTTAGAAAAGCCAAAGGGGTTGTTTGTAATTTTTTTAAACAAAATTTTCTTCATTTCGCTTTTACGTTGATTTTCGTGCAACTTGAGAAAAACAAATAAAAAGCAGAAAGCGACGAAATGAGTCAAAGGCAAAGCTAAAAGCTGCCGGGTGCGTAGCGGGGGGCGACGGGGCGAGGGACAATGGAGCCTGCCAGTGGGGGCAGGCAAACGTCTCAATGAGTTTTACGCTCCTTGCTTGATAATGAGCAGCGCAGAAGAGCAGAAGAAAGCAACAAAAAAGTAGCTCAGAAACTGCGAAGCAGTGGGACAAATCAGCAAAACTTGAACGAATAATTAAAACTGAAATGAAATAAAATAAGAAATGGTCTTTCTTAAACAAATTATAAAGTCAGAGTATAAATGAGAGTAAAAAACAAATATAATAAATATATACGATAATAAAATATTGTATATATGCGAATGCGAAGAATAAAAGCTGAAAATTAATGTTTAAAAATCAGAAAATATTGAAAATGCATGTTGTATATATAAATTCAATTTAAATATTGTAAATTATATTACTATTTTAATTTTTACACTTTAAGCTATTTTCCCCCTTTTTGCTATTTAATTTAAATATTTTCTCAACGTTTTTTGGTCACTGTGCGAGTTTGACTGCGCTGTGCTCACCCAGCATTAAACTCTTTGACTAAAGCTAAGGGCAGAGCGAGTTAGCTGACAGTATAGCCGGCTCACTTGCACACAGACGCAGGTGCTGCAGCGACGCCATTCGCAAAAGGCAAAAAAACAACAACAACAACAAGAAGGGGTTGGGGGTTGCGTCTCAAAGCAGAGAAAGCGAAAGCACTTCGTATGCAAATGAGTTTCTCGTTATCGCTGCCTGCGTCGCCGTCGACGTCGCTGCGCGCAGAGAGGGTTGGTTTTTTTTTTATTTTTGTCAAGCCGCGTACCGGCTGCTCCATGGGGTTGACTTGATAAGCTGGAATGCTCGGCCAAGTTACGAGCACCAGCGAAAAGGAGTGAAATGTTAAATGTGAAATTGCCAAATTTCTAATGAGCATTTTTTCATCTTCTTCTACTTCTTCTTCTTCTTGCTGTTTGCGATTTGTTGTGCCTTTGGGCACTTTGTCAAAAAATTCTGTTTACAACACGCTGCGTGCAAATGTCCTTGAGAGTCCTGCCACTTTCTCTCGGCCACCCGCCGTGTGGCCAAGAAATTCGCAATGCCCTTTTTGGTAATTGAGAACAGAGCATCGCTTACAGCTCAAAAGCCAAGAGGCATCTACCTCGAGCCGCTGGCTGTTAATTGTTGCAGCACTGCGAATGTGTGTTTGTGTGCGTTTGTGTGTGTGCGTGTTTGCCAAAAATTTGCATGCCTTTGCGTATACCGCACCGCACCGGAGGGGGTAGTGAGAGCTGTGCCAAAGGTTCGAAAAACAGCCACATAAATTGGCTTCAGTTTGTGTTCATTCATGCGGCATTTGCTATTTTACCTCTTCTACTCTTTTGCACTCTTTCCATCTCTCGATTTCTATCTGCCATTCTGCCCTATCGATAACCCTTTGTTTGTTCTGCATTCAATCTATTGCAATTTTTGTGTTGCCTTTCTGTGTGTGTGTGTGTGTGTGTGTGTGTGTGTGTGCATTTGATTGATGCTATGTACGCCCCTCTGTGCTGGATTTTTTGTTGCATATTTTAAAAGATTATAAACCATGCTTCAGGATTTTTAATATTATTCAAGAGAGGAGTTTTCGAAAATTTTATAAAATTGTTATTAATTAAATATTATACTGTAGAAAAATTTAGTTATATAAAGAAGTCAGGTGTTCTTCCAATGCATTAAAATATGTGTAAAAAGATTAAAAACAAATTTAGCTTAAAAATTAACTGAAAGTGGAAGTATAGAAAACTTTTAGTCTTATTTATAATAATTATATAAATATGCAATTTTTAAGGATTTCAAAAATGAACGACTATTTAATCTACGAATTCCCATTTTTTGTTTTCCATTTAAAATTCAACTCTTATCAACTTTGTTTAAGTTTTTGCCGCGCAATCTTTACGCAAGTATTTTAAAAACGCCTCCAACTGCAATTATTCAAAATCAACTAAGCCCAGAAAATCTAGGCCCAAACCAAACACACTGGAAAAAAAAAGCAGAAAAGAAAAAGACGAAGCTACCCATATTAATAAGGCTCATAATTTTACCCATTTAATTGAAGCGAATGGCCGCAGGATAATGAAGGCAACAGCAGCAGCAGCCAATGCGGCATCAGCTGCCCCCCATACACTACCCACTTTCCATTCCCCTTTCCCTTTCCCCACTCCCCCCGCATCCATAGTCTATTGCACTTGAGGCAGCTTATTAGAATCGCTTGGTTCGCTGGACGCGAACTTCGGACTTCAAGTCCTGGGCGCAAATCATAATTTTTCAATTTGAATAATGAGCAGCGCTCGGCGGTTGCTTCCAAAGTAGAAGAAGCCTTTAAAATTTATTTTCACTGCCTTTTCATTCTTTTCGTTTTTGGGGGCAGCGGACCCCTGAGTTTGACTAGTTCATACCCTTTAATTTTTTTTATTAAATCGGTAGTTACATTTTTGGTTCAGCTGGAGAATTTGATACCCTTTTTTATATATTAAAAAACATTTCAACAGCATTTTCACTCAACGAAACCTTTTTTAGTAAATAATAAATACATTATTAAATTTTTTCAGACATATATATATAATCTGTAAGTTTCTCTATATATATTTTGAAAAGACCTCGAATTTAGCTAGCTTTTTACAAATTTAAATAGTAAGATCGTCCAGACTGCAAGATACATTAGGAGTTAAGTAATATTTAATTTTATAAGTTACAGATTTTGTCAGTAATTTAAGCAAGGGATACTCTAGCTTGAGTATATGCGAATATGAGATGCTCTATCACATAAAAGGATTTCAAAGCATATTCATTTTTCTACGTTATATTTGCTATGATCTGATTTTCTAAACTAAATCAATATACCCCATATTAACTTGTTGTACAGGGCATTGAAATCCTTACAGCCAAACACTCGTAAACTCATTTGGAAAAAATTCCGGCTACCCAAGTCTAAATCATTTACTCGAAAGGCAACGCTGCCGCTCAGCGAAGAAAGGCTGAAATGCTAATAAGCAGCGCAGGACTCCTTGCCCCCCCACAAATGAATGGGGGATGGCGGGGTGGCTGGCTGTCGCTGTGGGAGGACGACGCCGCCGCAGATGTAAGCACATAAGAAGGCTTTTATGTAATACATGCTGCCATTTTGTACATAGAACGAAGCCTTTTTCGGCTGCTACCGTTGAAAGGGGCACAAAGAAAGGAGGCGTCGCGTTGCTGGGTGGCTGTGGTGGTGGGGGTGAGGGGCTTGGTGGTAGCTGCTGCCGCTGCCGCTGCTGTTGTTGCTCGTTGAAGATTAAATGGGAAAACACTGTGACATTTTCTGGCTGCGCACGCGTTTTTTTTTTAATTTTTTTTATATATATTTTTTCTCAGCTGCCGCGCGGCGCAAAAATTCAAAAATGCCAAGTTTGGGGTTGGCGCTTGGCCCAATGGGGTTGGGGTTGGTGTTGGTGTTGTGGGTGGCATCAGCCATTGCGGCAGCGACAGCGACAGCATTAGTGGGGCGTCTCGTGGCAAATGTAAAATAATGCGAAAGGGCTTCGTTTGCATAAATTAAAAATTTATATAATGTCGCCCGATGTCGCTACAGCTTGCCGGGGAATTGGGGGGTTGGGCGGCTGGCTAATTTTGCTGGGAATGGGGGAGTGCCTACATTTATTGATTAAAAACGTTGCTGGTTTAACACAATATTGTAATATATATTTCGCTTTTTTGTATTCACACAATTCGCCATAAACATAATAAATACTCGTACATTGAGGTTTTTGCATTCAAAATTAATGAATTATAATTTTTTTTTTACTTTTTCTCTTTTTTTTATATATATATTCATATAATATTTAAATGCTTGAAAAGACAACAACAATAAACTAGAAAATCAATATGCAAAGCAGCGCATGCCTTAGTTAATTATAATTATATATGTTTATATGAGTCGTAATAATTGTAAATTAATTTTTATTAATTTTTCTAGCTTGTTTTTAGATTAGATTTTTAGGTGCTGAATTGTTTACTTTTTTTTGTTGTTTTACTATATATATGTATGTATTGCACATATTGAGCCGCATAATTGTGAATAATTTAATAGTATGTACAATTAAATTGACTTTATGTTTAGGTTTACATATTTATATAGATAATTTATACACTTAAGTTAAATTACGATAAGATTTTTTGTTTTTTGTTTTTTTTTTTTGTTTAATATACATACATAATTATATGAAACATGTGAGGTGTGTTGTACAATGCGCAGATTCTCGGGTCCAAGTGGGGCGGGCCTTGAGATGCGTTTACTATTTTGGGTATTATTTCACTTTTTGTTTTTGTAATTATTTAATCTTGAGGAACTTGTATACCATACACTTGAATGAACAAAGAAAATTACACAATATTTTGTTGCATTTTTGTTTTGTTTTTTTTATGATATTAAAAATTTTTAAATAAATCGAACCAAAGATTGCACTAAAATTATTTGTGTAGTGTAAGTTGTTGAGTATATATGTACATCTTAGGCTATATACAGATTATATATATATAGGGCATATGTATATACACTTAAAGCTAAATAAGTTTGTTTTTTTCTAAATGCTTGGAAAATCGTTCGTTATGCTTAGATCATAAAAATATGCATAAAAATTGTCATATATATATATAGGTATATGTATATATGTAACTTTCGATATTGTTTATCGGTTTACTTAGCTCCGTTTTTTTTTGTATATAAATTCAGTTGAATTGTACGATTGCCCAAATTTTAGTTATTGTAAGTATATATATATATATATATCGTTTTATATCGCGGTATGTGTGTGTGGGTGTGTGTGTGTGTACGTTTGTGTGTGAGTTGCTTAATAACAATCACAACAAATTGTTTTTTTATATAGAGGTATTGGAGGTATTCGGTTATAGTAGTTCTTCCTGTTTACTTGGTTCACGACTTAACGAACTAGACTATAGTTTAGACTATAAGTTAATATGTGTTTGGTATTTTTTTTTTTTTGAATATTTATGGTTTGTTTTGAGCTATATTTTATTTATACTGGATATCAGTGGTGGTGGAAGCAGACTTAAGGGAAATATTTTTGGAATGTGTTTAAAAAAAAAAAAGAAAAAAATAATTTTTGTCAGAAAATAAATTAAAAAACTCGGAAGACTACATTCAAAAATGTAAAATATTATAAAAGCATAAATTGAGATGATCTTTGAATAAAAATGTGAGGAATAACGTATTTTATTTTTTAAAAAATGTGCTTAAAATAAAATATTGTGCAATTTTGCATTTACATTGAAAGATCATATTTTGGAAAAATAAAAAAGAAAGCTGCAAAAAATAAATATATAAATATCTTGCAATAGAGAAATAATATAAATTTCAATTTAAAATTCAAATAAAAAGAACATAAGCATTTTTTTATCTGCGATTTTTCATCAATTTTATTTTTCATAATTTTTTCCAACATGCCCCTCCTCACAGCATGCGGCAACATTTTGGTGGGGCTTTATTAAATACAATTTAAATATCAAACTAAAAAGAATGACTAAAAATAATCATATTGATAATAGATGCTTTTTTAATAAAACGAGATTCATGCAATAAATGTATCTAGGCTAATTAAATAATATTTTTAAAATTTATAATTTATGGCAAACAAAACAATTGGCATTAGGCATAAAAAATTTATTTTAGTTGTAATTTGTTTTTGCTGTTAATAACTTAAAGTTAATTTTGATTTTGATTTTGTTTGTGTGTTGATTGGCGTTTTCTTTGAGAATAATCAAAAAGTGCATTAAAAATTAGACTAAACAATAACTAAAAATATGTTATTTTTTTGATTTTTGATTCGTTTCTTTTTTTTTGGAGAAAGCGCTGTATAATTTACAATTGGCAGCTGCAAACGCTGGCTATATACAATTATTGGACAATAAACAAGATTTAACTAAATGTAATTTCAACTAAAAACTAGGCTTTGAGAATGGCACAACATTAGCTGGGTTACGTTTTTTGGAGGCTTTTCTGTTTGTCGAGCTGGGTTTTCTTATATTAAGAATTTGGTTCTTAGTTTAATGTGTTTTGTACAATTTTTTGGGGCCTTTTTTGATTTATGTGCAATCGTTTTTGTGTTATTTTACCTAAGTGTCTAAAAATTATTAATATTTTTTTTGTTGTATTTTATGGTAGTTTTTGTAGTTTGTTTTTTGTTTTGTTTTTTTTGCAAGCTACTTGTAATTTGCAAGCTACTTGTACTTGACGTAAATTCCTGTTCCGTAAACTTTTTAAGCTCCAGCTTCATCTGATGATCGCCGGCACTGTACTCTCTATATATATATTTTTATATACAATTTGCACTCCCCCCCTGCCACGCCCCTTAATGGTGCTGTTGGAGCTGCTGCTGTCGCAGATAGAGCGCAGCGGCATCGTCCAGCTCATCGAGATCGATGTCCTCGTGCTGTTCGTGCGATTCGGCAGAGCGCGGCGAGTGCATGCTGAGATCCTCGGGCTCCGTCTGTTCGGGCATGTCGCTGGCCACGTGGACAATCTGCGGCGGCGGCAGCCGGAAGACGCGTCGGATGTCCTGCGCCTTGCGGCGCGCATTGCTGCCGCTGCAGTGGCCGTCGACGGAGCTGGCGCCATCCTCGGACAGATCGAGCGGTGCCTCCTCATCCAGGCTGCTCTTGGCCAGATCCACCGACTCCTCGGAGCCGCCATAGCTGGCGCACATGGCCGCAAACTTGTTGGTGGACGATTCCAGAGCGGCGACCGCTGCCGCTGCCATCGGATAGTCGCCGCTCATCGCTGGCGAGAGAGCGGGCGTCGGCGGCGACTGAATGCCGCACTTGTGGTTCATCAGATGGTGGCGCCGGCGGAACTTCATGTGGCAGCGCTCGCACTCGAACGGCTTCTCGCCATTGTGCACCAGCATGTGCGACTTCAGCTGGTTGGAGTCGCTGAACTTGCCGTCGCAGATCTCGCAGGTGTACGGCCGCTCGCCGGTGTGGACGCGCAGATGTCGCCGCAGATTGGCCACCTGGACGAACTGGCGGTCGCAGTGGGAGCAGTGGTAGGGCTTCTCGCCGGTGTGCAGCCGCATGTGGGTCTTCAAATGATGGTCACGGGTGAAGCGCTTGTGGCACTCGGGGCACTCGAACGGCTTTTCGCCGGTGTGGGTGCGCTCGTGGTTCTGCAGGACATGCTTGTAGCCGAAGCTGCGCGAGCAGATCTTGCACGTGAAGCTCTTGTCACGCGACGGATCCTTGGCGGGCGCTGATGACACCGCCGCCGAGGTGGTCTCATGTGCGGAAGAGTTGGGCGAACTGCCGCTGGAGGGCGGGGAAATGGGGCCGCCGGGCGTGTGATATAAATCGCTGACGCTCATGCTGATCTCCGTCTGGAACTCCTTCTTCACGGACAACTTGCGCGCCTTCTTCACGGGCTCGCCCAGCCCCATACCCAGGCCGAGACCCAAGCCGAGATGATGCTGCGGCGTGCTGTTGGGCGAGCTGAGCGGATGCTTGCCGCTGTTGGCCAGCGGGGAGTGCGGGCTGGCGGGCGGCGAGTGCAGATGTGTGCCGCCCAAAGGCAGCTGCTGCTGCTGTTGATGCTGCTGCTGCTGCTGTTGCTGCTGCTGTTGTTGCTGTTGGTGCTGTGCCGCCCAGGCGCCAAAGAGCGCCGCCGGATTGTGTGGGAACAGAGTGTTGGCCAGCGTGCTCATCGGCAGCTGTGCCATAAACGCGGCCGCCTGCCGATTGGCGGCCAGCAGCTGTGTGGGAGACAACATGCCAAAGGCGGAGGCAGCCGCAGCCTGTTGCAGCCCCATCGCGGGGTACAGCGAGTGCGAGTTTGTGGACGCCACCGGGCTGCTGGCCGATGTGTTCGCGGACATCGGCGGCGACAGCGACATGGAGCGATCCACGACGAGCTCCTCGCGCTTGATGCCAGCCAGAGCGGCAGCTAGGCCTGCGAAACGGAAGAAACAAAACAGAAACACAAAAAGTTAGCATTGGCAAACAGAAAATAAAATAATACAAATAGAAAATCAAGTAAAGTATAAAATCAATTTAACTGCTTTTTGCCATTTTTTTGCCTTCCACCCGCGCACCCGCTGAGCTGTCAGTTACAGTTCGGGGTCAGCTGCCCGCGGCGCAGTCCGAACAACAACAAAAGAACACCCAATTTTTTGCTTCAAGTTGAAAGCAGCACGTGTGAACTGATAAAGTGTGGGGGAAGCGTGGGCGATAAAGAGTTCACCTTTAAGCAAAGAGAGAGAGAGCGAGCGCTTGCTTAAGAGCACACCACACATGTGCGTAACATATGTGCGAGCTTTTGTCTGTGTATGCTTGCGCTCTCGCTCTCCCTCTCTCCGGCGTTTGTTTTGGTGGGCGTTGCGTGAAACGAGTTAAATGCCGGTTGCGGGCGCCCAACAACAAATAGGGAGAAGAAAAAACTTGTAAACAAAACTTAATTGCTGTGCATGTGTGCGTGTGTGTTTGCGTTGAGCATTTGCCAAAATGGCGCCTAATGTTAACTCAAGCACATTGAGACGTCGTTATTGCCGTGCCTGCCCAAACGTGTGTGCTTGTGTGTGTGTGCGTGTGTGTGAATTGTTGTGCTTTAATGCGAAATTTAATATGTTATGAAGGAATTGCACAAAGCATTATCAATTAATGACTCAGCTTGATTTATTATAATACAACGCATATTTGGCAAGAAGCAATTTTATAAGCTCTTTTAAATTTTTTGTGGCAATTAAATACTTGCTGAAGATTTTTCTTTTGGTTAAAAATTGCAAATATTTGGGAAAAACATTTAAAATAATAATAAAAAATATGCTTTTCTTTTTTAAATAAGATTGTGTGTTTGAGGCATATTTTTTTAGTGGTTTTTTAAGAAAATTTTTAAGTAATTTATAGGATTTTATAATATTATGCAAATCAATTAATCCCATTTAGAATT
Organism: Drosophila melanica; assembly: GCA_004143765.1. Taxonomy (NCBI): domain Eukaryota; kingdom Metazoa; phylum Arthropoda; class Insecta; order Diptera; family Drosophilidae; genus Drosophila; species Drosophila melanica. The sequence continues at coordinate 28,550 of SCDT01000408.1, forward strand.
ATTTAAAATTTGATGGCAAGTAGTTATGTTCTTTTGCAAAAATTTATATTAGCTAAAATTTTGTAACAACATTTTTAGATTGTTTTGTTTCTGAAATTTTGAAATTATTCTGCAATTTTTCTTTTACTACCGATGTGTTCTAGTTTCCCCATTACTTCATATTCTTCTACTTGTTTTTAAAAAGAAGTTTGCCTACAGTTTTTTATGAAATTATTCGTTTACTTACTTCGTGTCTGCGCGTCCTGCAGCATTGATATGGCCATAACTGTGTTGTTGTGTGTGTGTGTGTTGTTTTTGTTGTCCTTGCTTCAACTGAGCAAATTAAATTGCAAGTGGTATCCTTGCAATTTCACTGAACGTTGTTTGCTTTTCAGTTTTGAACACAAATTTTCATTTGAGCTGTTTTTTTTTTAACTTTAAAAATTTACTAAAAATTCGCGCACTTTTTGTGTGTGTGTGTGTGTTGTTTTTTTTGTACTTTGAGGTAGTTGTTGCACAGTTTACAAAAGTTCACGATATACAAAATGAGGTAGTTGCAATTATAATTTGTTATTTGTATGTAAATTATTAACTTGTTTTTGTTTTTAACTTTTTATTTTGTTGAGGTATTTGGTTTGTTGCTGTTGTTGGGTTGTTCTCGCGTTTTTCTTATATTTTTATCGTTAAGACACAACAAATTGTATTTTTATTTTTTAACTAAGTTTCTGAGTTGTGACTGTGACGAGTTGTCGCTGAGAAATGATATGAAGCGAGCGACTGCAACACGTTTTTATATTGAGCTGAGTAGAGAGTATCCTTTGCGCTGTGGAAATCCTTTTGAAGCAACAAATTTGCGTCGTGAGCACCGATGAGCGGGTGTGTGTATGTACGTATGCGTTTGTGTGTGTGTGTGTTTGGCACCAAATAAAAACTCTGTGTGCTCCTCTCACTGTCAGAGCCAAATCACGAATGATACGAATTCGCCGCGTGCGCTAACTATAAGTACGCTCGCACACTCACCCTCTCTTCGAGGCGCACACACACACTAACGCAGAAGCCAGCAAGCAAGCGTACGCACTCAATCGTTCACTCACTCAGCAACTCGCTCGCTCGCTCACACACGACGCACACCGTTGGCCCGCAGCCAAAGGGAGGAAGCACGACACGAAACGACAACGACAACGAAACCCGACGCGCTGCCCGATCAAAGCAGGTAATGTGCTCGCCTTTTACGAGCTGTCTAACTGTGTGCATGTGTATGTGTGAGATTGTAAAAATAAAGCAACAACAAAAACTGAGCGCAGCTCAAAAATACCTCAGCTCTTTTTTTTTGCTCTGCTTTGTATGTTGTTTTACCTAAGCAATTTTTGATTCTGCAGATATGTAAATTGTTGCGAGCAAGGGAGAAAGAGCGATATGTTGCTCTATAACTGTTACATTTGGCAAATCTAGCCGCTAATGCAAAACTATTTCTTTTTATGCCGCACAAAGTTGACTTTTAGCCAAATGCCTTAAAAAAATAAAAACAAAAAATAACTTTATGCGGCGGGTTAAAAAATTTTTACGGTTTTATGACCCAGGCGTTTTTTATATGCAGTCGAGGGTCATAAACAAAAAAAAATAGTTTTTTGTCTACCTATTGAGCTCTTAAAAAACTGGCCCGCACTTCCGTTTTTTAGAGCCTTCATAAAAAAGGCTGTCAACAAATGCACTTGACCGCTAGTTAGCCTGATTTTGGCTTGAATTTAAAATGGTTGAGTAAGAGTATTTAAAAGTCACTCAAACAGCAGCAATTAACTCAAGACTTCCCCTTTGTACACAATGCGAAAAAAGTAACTCGAACGCGCAAAGGGGGATGATGAGAAAGGCGAAGGAGCAAACCACGCCGAAAGAGCGCGTGAGCGAACTAGAGCGAGCGAGCGAGAGCGAACGCCAAAAGTCAGAAGAGAGCGTGCGGTGCAGGGTGGGGGGTGACGGGCTGGTGAGGGGCTACGCGGCATGGGGTTGGCTGGGAGCGTGCGCTGTAAGATAAAACGAAGGGGCACGACTTGAGTGAGTTTTTTCTTGTTTTTTTTTTTTGTTTATCATAGCGCAGCCTGTTGAGTTGAGCTAGTTCCTGAATGGGCAGCGCTTAATGGCCAGCTAATTGCCGGCACACGTCTAAAACACCAAAATCATAAAAAAGAGCAACAGTTAAAAAAATGAATCAGGTACAAGTACCGAAATAAAAACTTGCTCAAAAAACCCTTCCTAAAAAACAGTATAATATTTTTTTGTTTCCTTCTGACTTTGAGTCGTCCGTCTGGCTGCTGACTTTTGCGGATTGACTTTTAAATGGTTTTATGTAGATTTTTATGGCAAGGACACTGCATGGCACAACTTCAGCTGAAAACTGGCATATATAAAAACATACACATTTAGAAAATATATATATGTATGTATGTGTGTGTGTGTGTGTGTGCATATTCTTGTAGGTAAGCCAAGGACGCGAACTGAACGCGACGGGATGTTAATTTCGGTCAACATTGAACTACCGTGGAAATTCTCGTCATTTCGAAAGTGAAAACTACAATGGAAAACGGATCTTTGTCTGTCTGGACGGACTGTCGCATAATATTGCTCTGCATAATGTTACGTAAAACTGAAATGAAATAAATGCCCGACGGATTAGCCAAAAGTTTTCACTTTTTTTTCGGAAACTAAAATACGTAGAAAACATTAAAAACAAAAGCATTTGCATTGAGGGATTGGTATGAGTTTTTATAGAGATCTCAAATACTTTTCATATGCGAAACTTTTGATTTTTCAAGCCAACAAATTTGAATTTTAAAATCAATCAATCATATTTCAATATTTTCGAATTATACATAAGGTTATATTAAGTTATTTTTGGGTTAAAAAAAACTTTCCTAATAGATAAGAACTTTACACCAAGCCCCGAATTTAACAACTCTTGTAGTTGATTTTAGCACAAAATTTTTGATATTTTCCTGAGTAAGCGGATTAGTCAGAAAACAATCGTTAGTTTGGCTTGATAAGCCGTGATTTTGCAGTTATTGGCTCTGCGACTTAACGCAGCTTCTTCATCGCAGATCCGGTCTTTGCTGATAAGACAAATGTCAGACCAGGCAACCCATTATCAGCACTCGCCCAGTTGCCAAGAGAAAGTTGAGAGCAACAGATCAGCGCAGCTTCTCACGTGATATATGCCACAAGTGCGCATATGGGGCAGTAGTGCGTGATGGTGCGTAGAGCTTATCAAGGGGATAACACTAACCTTAGACAACTTGAATTGCTGTAATTAGTGCGTAGACAAGAACATGAAAATAATAATCTAGAATTTGATTTTTTTTAGTTTTTCTATTTTGGTTCAACTGACATTGAAATTTGAGATGAAAGTTTGTTTGTTTGTTTTGTAGAAAATAAATGTGTAAATATGCAATAACTGTTTATAAGCAATTTTATAACATTAAATTGATTTAATTTATTTAGAGCGAATATAATATATTAAGTATTTAGAGCAAAGAGTGTACATAATTCATTAAAATTAAAATTCTTATAATAAATGTGAAAATGTAGTCTAAATTTAAACAGTTTTTATAATATATAAGGTTTTAATAATAATATAAAAAACTTCATTCTACACTTTTCAGCCAGCATATTTTCAACTCTTTGATTGCAGCTGCACTAATTCTCCATATAAATAAACACCCGACTACAAATTTTCTGTAGCCGGCTTGTGTCCAGTTTCGTATTACAGCTGTTGCCAGCATATAGTCATATGGCCATAACCCTACCACTGGCAAATAATGCGCAGAGCCTAAAACCAAACAAAAAACTCCAAATAAAAAAAGTATTTCGTAATTTTTCAACCCGAAAAAACGACAAATTTTGTACAAATATTTCGCTCGAGGCGGGCGGTACGGCAACAGGGGCTGTCAACATAGACAATAACGGTGCATGTGGTGGCAAATAGAGCAAAAAATGGGCAAAAAATAGAAAGAAAGAGTGAAAGCGAAAACAACGCACGCTGCGCATGCGCCCAGCCTCACGGGGTAGGGTTAGGCATAGGGTTACTGCTAGAGGGGTGTTATGCGATCTGTGTGTGTGTGCGTGTGTGTGCCCACAAATTTTTTAGCCATTTGTAACACTCGATCAAGCTGAGGGGAACCCTGATTTATAGTCAATCGAACAAGTCGTCCTGTCGATTTGATAATGTTGATGATGATAATAAACATGACAAATCGAAATGTTATTGATGCAGCGGAGAGAGAGAGGGAGGGAGAGAGAGTAGTAGTAGCAACGGCGCTTAATGAACTTCCATGCAAATCAGGCGATTAGGCTGCACTAATCCTTGGGCTTAGCGCAGAGCACGCGTCTTTCGAGCAAGCTGAATGAAAGGATAAGGCTAAGCCACGCAATTTTGAGTTGAATATTATTTTAGCCAAGAATTTAAGAGATGCATTCGCATTTATTCAAATCCAATTTTTAATGCGCCGAAAAACCGCCTGCGAGCACTACCCTTTCGCCAGGACCTAATGAGCGCAGCTTAAAACCAGATTCCGTTCTGTTCCTGTGCGTTCCCAAAGAGTTGCAGGAAATTACAAAAGAATCTGGCCTAAGCTCGGCCCAAAGCTGAATGCACTTCCAGGAAATGCGCCTCAAAAACTTGCCATCTCGACGAAATAAAAAGGTGCTTGAAATTCGAACCGTTGGGGCGTGGCAGGCGCCTCTTGCCTCATGCATATGTGTAAACAAGTTCGGTGATCCCGCTGAACCAGCGCTGACAGCCGCAGCATCCCTTAAAAAACGATCTAGCTCACAGTTTTGTATTTTTTTTTTTTTTTAAGGGCGCACAGCTCAACAGGCTGCGCCGGAGTCCTGTTTGATATCAAATTGATTGCGCTGTCGAGGGGCGACTCTTGGGTGCAGCTGAGTCTTCTCTAGCTGAGGCGCATGCCAGACGCACGACGCGGAGAGCACGCGTTGGCCCAGATCGGGATAAAAAGGGGTTTAGCAGCAGCAATTCAAGACCGAGCTTGAATGAATCTTGAGCGGGTTCGAGACTCGAGACAGCGGCGGCTCAACCTAATCCGAGTGATTTAATTAAGCCAGCGAGTGACGTCAGGAAGCGCGGAACCAGCTTAGCCTGAGCCTGGACGCACAAGTTCCTATTGGGATTAAGATTGGGCAACCGCTAAGCAGCCCGGATTAGCGCCGGAGACGCGAACTGGCATCAGTTTTCAAGCCAGCTCCAAGTTTTCAAGCATTTTCCACTCTATACCGGGAATGCAAAATACTTTTTCGCTTTTTATGATCGTCTGAGAAATACATTTTTCTGCTTCCCGGTAAAAATAGTTCGCGTCTAACTCATTAAAATCGGGCAAGCACAATTTTGCACTAATTGTTTGGCTGCAACACAAAGCGTTTTGTGCCGTGCACCTAATGCATGTAAATAGAACACACCCAATGCAACGGGCCACGGATTAAACCGGGCTAATCCGCTGGGCAAATGGACCGCGTCCTTCGTTGAGTAAACGCATTTTTCGGTGGGTTGGTCCTGGGCTAATTCTAATGACAAACATACGCAAAGTGGTCTTCTATGGCAAATTCTAAGGAAATATTTTTGCTAACTGTTAACTATAGCTCCTTAACAGCTGTACACACACACACACACACGCACGTATGTAGGGAAATGTATATTTATTTATGTGTATCGAAAATTTTAGTCATTCAATCTTCTCTTTGTAGTTCACTAACCTCACTTGGCTCATTAAAAAACGGCGCAAGTAAAAAAGCGCAATCATAAACCCAGGTAGAACAGATCATAAAAAATAAAAGACAACAAAAAAGTGCAACTAAAACTCGTCTAAAAAACGGAAGGAACAAAACGGCACTCGTAAAAAACTGGGCAAAAAAGTCAAACCGCGCACATTAGGCGCAGTCAAGGACAACAACAATTAAAACACCTCAAAAGAGAGTGGGCGGGAGAGAGTGTGCTGGGTTCGAACTGCAAACTCTGCGGCGAATTCGTTGCTTTATTTTTATGATCGTGCAAAGATGCGATAGGCAGAGAGAGAGAGAGAGAGCAGAAGAAAGAGCGTTGAAAAAATAACATCATGAACATCTTCTGTTTATGACGCAAAACTTGGTCCATTGCCGTTGTTGTCATTCTTAAGCCGGATTTAGTTCAGCTTTTGCACATTTTTTGCATTGTTTTAGCCAGCGATCTGCTTATTTATTTTTTTTTTTGCCGAAAATTGACTTCTTAATTGCCGACGCTGACCTCAAGGCTGGCCAAGGGCCAAGAGTCGGCTACCTGGGCACAGGCAAAGAGGTAATCCACGCTTACAGGTAGCACGCTCTCAGCCGCTGGCTGCTTCGCTCTCTCTTGTTTAGGAATTCCATAATTATGATCCTCGTCCAGTCAGTTTTCAGGCCGAGTTGCCTTCTAGGGAAAAAAAGTGGACATATAATATAAATAAGTTAGAGACAAAACACACGCACAAATGGGCGCACTCGCGAAAAAAATCGCGTCGCACGCTAAGCCGGAGATTAGCCGGCGGATTTAGAGGAAAATCCATCAATATTACGCCCATGTACCCGGAGGATCAAGCTCTAATCGCCGTGCTTAAGACTGACTTATTTTTGTTGAAAAAATTTAATCCGCCCTCCGATCCGAGGTAGGCGCAACATTTTTTTCTTCTTCTCCTTTTTTTTTTCTTTAGCAAACTCCTCCACTAATCCGGGAGTCAGCTGCTTTGCGCAGTAAAGAGGTAAAAGCCAAATGCAAAAAAAAAAAATGAGAGCAAAATTGTACCAATATTCAAATTTTTATTATAATCCGCAGACGGCGCAAAAAGTATAAGCCCCGGATTAAGCAAAAACAGTTGGCGTTGATCAACACTCGCGCAGGTATGCATGCATGCACAGGAATCGCGAGTGGATCATCTTGGATTATAGTTAACTTAAGGCGTGCGATTAGCGATCTTCGCTGATCGTGCTCATGATGCTGCGATTAGCGCCAGGATCTACAGATTTGTGGCGCAATAAGCAGCCGCAGATCACGAGCTAGTTCCGCGGATTGTGATTTGATCTCTGGATTAAACTTGGTTCCAGGAGGAAGTAAGCGCGTGGCTCGGATACGCTTGCATTGCTCTTGGGATTGGGAAAATTGTGGGCGGAAAGAAAGAGTGAGAAAGAGGGAATGTGTGAGGTACATATGTCAGTCATAAGTGTATATTATATATAGAAGTTATAATTCTTCCTCTTTTCCTCTGTAGCAGAAGTTTTATAGAAAATCTTTAATTTTAGTTGATGGCTATAAAGAATGAATTTTCGGTAAACAAAAGCCAAGTTGAAAGATTTTCGATTAAAAATTGTGTATCTTTATAATTACTATATAAAGTTTTTCATACGCATAAATATACACATTTTTACCATATTAACAAATTTTAAAGATTTAAAGTCTGCAATGAATTCCATGACAATTACTGATAATTAGTAATAAAGTTACAGAGCGACAAAAGCAAGAGAAAAGCCAAGAAAAACTAAAACAAAATCAGATTTCTTTAAGACATATTCAAGTTGTAGTGTCCACTATATATATGCCAGGTCAAAACATAAAAAAGTAGTTCATAACTACTATTTCTTATTTATATAGGATTTAGTAGAAATTATTCAACCTCTCAGATTGTCCTATAAAGAAATTTGAGAACTCCGCTGAAACATATTTAATGTTTAAAAACTAAAGTTAACTTTTATTTGGTATAACTAATATTTGGTATATTTTAACGTATCGGAATCCTAGTTATTGCAGCTATCAACGAGTTTCCGCCACTCCCAAAAGGGTCTCAGAAAGAGTCCCATATCTGCACCTTGTACGGAATGCAATCATCCAAGTGCATTTTATTCAGAGTCCTGCTTTTTTTTTGCTGCTCATTGCATTCACTTCCGTTCCGGTCATTCATCTGTTTCCTTAACTGTGTTCTCTTTTTAATTTTTGTTGGCCTTTCAATCAATATCTTTATTTACTTTTTGGCAACAACAATGAGGTTGGCCAGTGGCCCCTTGGTCCTTGGGCTCCTTTGTTGTTTTGTGTTTTATGCAATTTGTTCAACTTCCTGTGCGCTTACATAACGAGCGGCTTAGCTGCCATTCAATTTTGGCCCGGATCGCTCGTCTCAGCCAAGATCCATACGAGCCACCGTATTGTGCAGAATGTTTCGATTTCTTTTTACTTTAGATTTGATCCCGTGCCTCTCTTTGTGTGGGAGGAGTGTGAGGGGGGACAGCAGTCAAGTCGCTAAGCAGCCTTCGTAATTTGTGAGATTTGTGTGCCACTTGGTGTGGCAGCCACATTGTTGCCATTAGAGCTGTGCCAGCTGTTGCCTAAGCGGCTTTTGGGCCAACTCCAAGCAGAACGCGTGCCCTTAACCTGAACCTGAAACCGAACCTGAACCTGAACCTTTCCCCCGTCCAGGACACACCCACCTCCAGCAGCTGCTCCTCGCATGACTTTATCAGCCTGCAGATGCAAATGAGTCCCCATTGTGTAATTAAGCAAATCAAGCCCCGCTCCCCGCTCGCCGCTCGCCACTCGCCGTTCACCGCTTTGCACTTCGCTTATCAATTTTTGGCCCGCCGGCGATGCGAAATAACTTTTTTTTTTTGGTTTTAGTGGGGCACTCTTATCAGCTGCCTTGTTGCTATTTCTTGCAACTGGCGTACACACACTCGGATGCGCCACCGCCCGCTGCCCTATCCACACGCCTGGCTCTAAAAGCTCTCAGTTTTTAAGCGGCTGCCGTCAACTGGCGGCACGCAAAACTGCTCGAAACGCAGCTCAAGATCAAGGACTTGCCCCGGCTTATCGGCGGGTCGAGCAATGCACCCGGGCCGCACTTAGTCAACGAGTTTCTTATCAACATTTCAAATTCGGCATCAATTTCGCAAACATAAAATCCTCTTTCGGTGTCAAAGAGAACGCCGAAATGGCGCGAGAGACGCCGACTGCAAACTGCGTTAATTCGAAAATGGGCGGGGAGCGGGCGCATTAGGCAACAGATACTGGGCAACATAACTGAGTGGCTATAAACTAATTTAATTAAAACAAACAAGTTTTTTAATTGAATTTTAAAGACAACGACTTGACTGCATAATTTCTAATTTTCATAAATGTAATACATTACATATTCCTTAAATTTCGTTACTCTTAATTTCATTTTTGATAAATTTATTACAATATAAATTTACAGTCTTGATTTTGAAGTAAAAACCTTTGTTTTCATTCTAGAAAGAGTTTTTGACGAAAAGGTTTTATTAGCTTATTAATGCATAACCTTTATTTAATCTTTCTGTATTAAACCCAAGCACTCAAATTCTATTTTGAGTTATCAAAATAGAAAACAAAAAAAAAATAAATAAATAACCTATACATAATATATAAATATTTTTAGAATAGATTCATTATCTTTAAAATATAGCTGCACAACAAGTCCATTAAATTCGAATTAAACATTCACTTTTAGCATTAGCGCAAAAATATTGAAATAATTAAGTGAGATTGTTTTCTTTGTATATAAAGGGGTAATCAGATTTGGAAAATTGGAGAATATTTTTTTGCTCGAGTGGAATAGTTTTGATTTAATTTTCTTCCTTTATATTTTTATTAGATCTTTTAACGGGCATGTTATTGGGGCTGATAAGGTCGCAGTCATGGTCGTTCATGGCCAGACATGATTTGCGTGTGATTTTTTTGCAAATACCATGTAAACGTGCAAAATGGTTAAAAAGGGGTAGAATCGTTTTCTGCAACTGAATGCTACGGATGAGCGAGGCATATCGGAGACAACAAAGGATGTTAAAAAAAAAATGTGTATACTTTTGGTATATCTCAGATTTTCAGATCTATGGTCAACAAATTTGGTATTTAATTTTTCGTAGGCCCCTTCCTCAACCAGAAAATAAAATTTAATTTAAAAAATTATTGATTAAACATGTTTTGATAATAAAATAGAAAATATTAAACAAATAGGAATTAATATGTTTTTATGCGCAGCATCCCAGCAGAGTATGCAGCATTGTAACCAAAGTAAGGGATATCTGCCAGTCGCAAACTCTCGACTCGAACACTGAGCCGTGGTTTTATTTTTGGATTTTTTTTGCGGCGCCAAAAAAGCATTTGACGATTGTGAAAAGGTGCGTTGATGGCTTTGCGACGACGACGTGATGTCACTCACATGTCCCGCGGCCCGAAAGCAATCCAATTAAACAAAGCGGGAAACCGCACAAATCGCTGACGCCTGACAGGATAATCAGGCGCAATTGTTTGGCAATTAGACGCCAGTGAAGTCCTAGAAAAGTCACCAAAAAGAAAAACCCCAAACCAGGTATTTAAAGTACTCAAAAAACAACAAAAAAAAAGTATCGCATTGCACACGCATGAACAGCTTTTCAAGTCAAACTTGAAGGACATGGACATGGACATGGACACATATCCAGTTTAACAGTTGCTGCTGCGGCTGTCAACAAGGCCGCCGCCTCGTCCCAGCTCGTCAAATTTGCTTCTGTAAATTTGCAAAAATGAAGCTGTAAATTGCATTGATTGGCCGTTGACAGCTGTGCGACAATTGACAGGACGTAAACGAGGGCGAGAGGACCAGGCTTGGCTGGGCTGGGCGGGGTTGGGCTGGGCTGGCGGCCACACAGGCCGAATTCGCAAGGATAACTTGTCAACAAGCGCGCCGAATCGCAATTTTTAACGGCCAATCCTTTGAACCGACTATTAATCAACGCCAAACGGCACCTACAGCAGCCGAGCTGCCAGCGTTGGTGTCCTGCGTGTGTCCTTTAATCAAAGTGCATGATTTATGGTTTGCGTAGGCAGCTCCTTCAATAAAAATATCTAAAAAAAAGAAAACAGATTGTATAAAAGTCGCCAGTTTTCATTTTTATTCTTCTCTCTCTCTCTCTGTTCTTTTTGTCAATGGCCTTTGGCTTTGTTTGGATCGGCAAGACCATTAAAAATTCGGCCTGCCACTTGGCCAGGACACTCAGGCAGCCAGTTGGCCAACTTTGCTGCTGCTTCTGCCACCAGAATTCATTAATCATAATTCCGACCTCCACTTGAGCAAACGTAGCTGCAGATTATTTCTTGTTCTTGTGCAAAAGACACCAAAACTGCAGTTGAAGAATTTTCAATGCCTCGAGCAAACTTTTGTACAGAATTTTGTACAACATTTTTTCTCATTTTCTATTTTTGGTTTTCCTTTATTTTTTAGGCTCCCGTGACACTTTGTCAAATATTCTCGTCATGCGGCGGCCAACTAGTTATTCAACTTGGCCTAATGAAAGGCGCAAGGAGCATCGGATTCATTTTGTGGCAGATGTGCCTAAACCTATCCTGAACGGAGTTAGTATCCAGAGAATCGAGGGAGAGATTTATTATATATATATATATTATATATATATA